>JAJJMC010027962.1:266250-295054 GCA_023531435.1 Papaver californicum | reverse complement strand
CGAGCTTTGCTAGCTGGGTTGGTATCAGGTGATTTTATCCTGAATTCAAGTTTGTCACTGAAAGGGTATAGCAGCATCTTCCTGAAGGTGTACCTGGCAAATATTGAGTTAAGGGCAGTCTGTTGAACAGGCGACTTCACCTCTCTGTGTTTGAGTGTGTGTGCATTTTAATTCGAACCCTCCCTTAATCATCTTCAAGTTCTCTGTGTTTGTTTTCTCTGTTACAAGAAGTATATTTTCCAACAAGAAATTTGTTAGACGTAATGAGAAACTTAAAGCGGGTACGGACATTTCAATAGGAGGAGCTCTTGATATTCTGAGAAATAATATGAATGTCAAAGATGAAAGACCAACTATTTTTCTAGGTCATGGTGATCCTTCTCCTTTCTCTTGTTTTAGGACAACACACGTTGCTGATGATGCCCTAAATAAAGCAGTTAAATCTGCAAAGTTCAATTCTTATGCTCCTGTTGGTGGTATTCTTCCAGCTAGAAGGTCGCTATATATCTATCTATTCTCTGCTTCTTTGTGTTACATGTTAATTTTTAGTTAGTTTGGTTTGTCTGTTTGTCTAACAATGACATGTTTTTTTTGTCTTGAACAGATCAGTTGCTAAATATTTATCTCGTGATCTTCCGTACACATTATCAGGGGACGATGTTTGTCTCACGAGCGGTTTTAGTCAGGCAATTGAAGTTATAATATCTTATCTTATCCTGGTGCAAATATATTGATACCAAAACCAGGCTACCCACATTATGATGCTTGTGCCTCTGCTAACAATCTCCAAGTTAGGCATTTCGACCTTCTTCCTGAGAAAGCTTGGGAGATTGATTTAGAGGCTGTTGAAGATCTTGCCGATGAGAATACAGTTGCAGTTGTGGTCATAAAGCCTGGAAATCCATGTGTGAATGTATACTCGTATGAGCATTTCAAAAAGGTGAGCATGTTTTTGTTACTTTTCCTTATACTTCAATTCTCACCTATGTTTAGTGGTGTAAATGTGAATTTCTTTTGGAACCCATATCTTCTGTCATGTTTATATAAAGAAATTGTACTTGGAAGTGGTGATGATTAATCCTGAATTTCACAGTTCAACATGAGTGTTTAGTTGTTCAGAAGGTTTTAAATGTTTTTAAAATTACATATTAGGTTGCTGAAACTGCAAAAAGGCTTGGAATCCCTGTTATAGCTGATGAAGTTTATGGTCATCTCACCTTCGGGAGCAACCCTTTCGTTCCAATGGGAGTATTTGGATCCACGGTTCCTGTATTTACTCTTGGATCCATATCAAAGAGATGGCTAGTGCCTGGTTGGCGACTAGGCTGGCTCGTCATTATGGACCCAAAAGGTTATATGAAAGAGGCCGAGGTACTTTTTCCTCCCCACTTTACTTACTATCATCTTTATGTTCTAAATTTCATTCATTTTTCACCTAGTTGTGCACGAATCCAAATTATGTGGAAAGAAATTCATGGTGTTTTCGTCTGGATCCAAGAATATAACGCTAACATCTCTGTCTCCATCCTCTCTCTCGTAGGTTCTTGGCTCCATAAAGCAATACCTCAATATGGGCAATAACCCAGCAAGTATTATTCAGGTATAAATCCTTTGTTTGCATGCACTGATAGAATGCTAACTATCTACAAGCATGCCCTGAATATCTGACCGTGTTGTTGCATACTTGCTTGATTCTTTTAAATTCGGAACAAGTGTTGCGTCTTGCTTACCTGATGTTTTCTTAGAATTTTCTTTTTAACATATCTTTTTCTGTGTAACCTTCACACCCGTCCTACATATACGTATTTCAACCTCAAAGCCTGGAAACTATAGTGTCAGATATAGCTTGATAGCATTTTTCCTTGCATCAAAGAGCATCTGTTGACTTATTCGTTTATTTCCTCACTCTGGAATTGAGCACTGTAGGACATAGTTAAACTCATTTGCTTCTTTTATTAAACTGTAATCTTGGTGTTTCAGGGAGCAATTCCTCAAATCCTAGAGAATACAGAGGAGGATTTTTTTGAAAACGCTACTAGTTTGCTTCGTCAAGCTCGTGATATTTGCTCTGACAAAATAAAGGAGATAGCTTGCATTACTTTGCTCCAAAACCCAGAAGGGTCCATGTTTCTCATGGTAAGGAATGCAGAAAGTTCTATTCTGTGGAAAATTGTGCAGGTTCAGAGTAAAACATTTCCTTACATTTTGCATTGCAGGTAAAGCTGGATACTTTACTTCTGGAAGACATTTCCGATGATATGGACTTCTGCATTAAGCTGGCGAGAGAGGAATCAGTCATTATTCTCCCAGGTGAGTGTCTTAGCTAAAACTTCGAGACCTCAAATATGTTCGATACTTTAACTTCATCCGAATCACCTAATTCCATCCAGGATCCAGTTGAATCCAATGATGATTATTTTTCTTATTAGCACTTGGAATTTGTTGCAGGAGTTGTACTTGGTCTCAAAAATTTGCTCCGGATAACCTTTTCCATTGATCTGCCTTCTCTTAAAGACGCTATGGAGAGGATAAAGTCGTTTTGTCACAGGCATGCCAAGCCACAGTAAGTACACAGCATTTTGGATTTCATGACCCCACTCCCCACTGTCTTCTCTTGCTTATTTTGTTACTACGGTTGCTCAATGATAGCACATATACTAATTATATGGTAACTATTGTGATTTTGAATTAATCAACGGTTTACTTATTCAGTGTGGTCTAACCTCTGCAATTTGGTCCTTCTATTAGAGCTTCCACAATGGTTAGAGTATAAGACGGACCAAACCTATTTATGGTCTTTGGTCCGTCAAAAGCATACCACAGTGGGGAGAGTATGAAGCCTTTTTGGTCCAGATTTTACACTGTTCAGGACCAAGTTTGGTATTTTTTTCGGACCAAATGAGTTATAATCGAGCGGTCGTGTAGTTAACCGCCTGATTCCAAGCGGGCGTGTAGTGAACCATTTGATGGCAGGCGTTCCTCCAGCGTAACGCTTGAAAACACGGGCGTTAACCAAATCTCCGCCTGATGAAGCGTTCACCTAAGATTACGCCTGATGAAGCGTTCGTCTAGGATCACGCCCACTAACAGGTGGTAACCAAATCACCGCCCCATTGAAGCGTAATGCTAGAATTCCGCTTGGTCCTTGCGTAATGCTAAGGCTCCGCCCAACAGAGAGCGTGCTTCTGATGCTCCGCCTAGTTCTAGGCGTGTGTCTAGGCGTCCGCCTGGAATTTTTTTACCGTTCTGATTTTTTACCGTTGATCAATGGCTATAATTTGTATTCTGATATACCTATAAATGAATTTATACCTCTCATTCCCATTTCAAATCCACAGCATTTACATTTCATAGAAGATTTATAATATCTCGTTTTCATAATTATGGCTTACGAAAATTTTAGCCTTAATGCAGAGAATTTTACCATAGAGGAAGATTTATCTCTATGTCGAAACATAGTATTACATTATCCAGCAAGGGGTCATGAACGCCGGATGAATGGTTCAATGAGCATGGAATGGTTAGAACATATTCATGCTAACTTTTGTAATGAAACTGGTAACCCCAATAACCGGAACAAACCGGGTCTTTTTTGTCGATTTCGGGAAATATGTAGGGCAGTAATCCAATTTTCGACTTTAACCGCTAAGGTGAATGAAAGAAGAATTAGGAATGAAACTGACGATGAAGTTGTTGCCAGATCTCTGGAGGAATTGAGAAGATGGAAAGGTTCAGATTTCAGGTAACAACCTCATTTCGAGATCTTACGGGTGATGGAAGAATGCAACCCTTTTGTGTTGATTATTCTCCGAAGATGTGAAGAACGTCGTCCAGGGCGTCATACGACCCGTTGAAGGTTTGATTATAGGTTTGCTTAAGTGTTTAAGTGTAATCTAATGATTTATTGTATTTCATTTCCTTTAATGTTACGCGATGTATGCCTTTTCGATTCAATGAAATGATTTTACGTTCAACTGTTTTACAAAAGCAATTAACTAATACACTCACATTTTAGGACTAATCAAATATGGGCACTTTAGCCATCTAATAAAATATATTGATAATACATGAGCTAATAAGTAGACCTAAACTCACTTTCGCTGGCATCGCGGCTTCACTTAGCATGTGCAGCAAGCCTTTAAACCCCTAGGTTCCCCTAGCGGCCGAGTTGTGTCTCGGGCGGGTTTACAAGAGATTTACCCACAAAACCTATCCAGAGGATTTACAATTTGTTATTCCTCACCAAGATCTGACCATAAGTGTTCGATCAAGTCATTTCACAAACGATTATGAGTATCTTTGTTGTGTACTGCACGTCGGCGTTGGTCCACTCTCATTCTCGAAAGTTCAGCAGTGTTGTGTCTAGAAATATTTACCAGTGCACCGTGGCTGCGTTGATCATACTCATGCGGCCAATCATCGGGTAAACGCTCATCCTCCACTATCATATTATGTAGAATGATTACAGTTTTCATTATATATGCTAGTACGTCAGGATTCCACATTCATGCTGGTTGCTTGATGATTGCAAATTGATTTTGTAGTACGCCGAAGCCTCGTTCTACATCTTTTCGGCAATCCTCTTGCATTGCAGAAATTTTTTGTTTCTTCTGGGAATCTGGATGTTTAATCGACATCACAATAGTAGTTATCTCTGGGTATATTCCATCACCAAGATAATACCCCATATCGTACTGATGTCCGTTGACAACAAAGTTCACAGGCGTTGCTTTCCCGTTGATAAGCTTTTCGAAAATATAAGAACGCTTTATCACATTTATATCATTGTTAGAACCAGGCATGCCAAAAAATGCATGTCAAAACCAGAGATCATATGAAACCACTGCCTCCAGGATAATACTTTCACTACCTTTGTATGCAGTGTAAGCACCTGATTCAGCCGATGGGCATTTATCCCCTTTCCAGTGCATGCAATCTACACTACCCAGCATCCTCGGAAATCCCCTTTCCTTGTTCTCATTAAGAAGCAGTTCAACATCACGCTCATTTGGTGTGCGCAAATATTCTTTCTCATACAAATGCACTATCTTCTTACAAAACCTACGAGTTGCTTCCAAAACAGTGGTTTCTCTGAACCGTAAATACTCATCTATTGCATCGGCCGCACATCCATAAGCTAACATTCGTATTGCTGCAGTAATTTTTTGCTGAGGGGTTAATCCAAGAACACCACAAACATCTTTTTTTTTAACAAAATAATTATTTACAGCTATGACATCTCCCAATATACGGTTGAATAATTCTCGACGCATTCTAAATCTTCTACGAAATATATTAGGAGAAAACGTCGGGTTTCTGCAAAAGTAATCTTTCCATCGAAGTTTTGCACCGGCATCACGTTCTCTTGGTATTATGATACGAGTATATGGCCAGTTCATACTTGAAACGATGAATCCCACAGTGACTGCTTGGTTATTTTGGCTCAATGCAAGTAAACCTTCTTCTGATGAGTACAAACTATTGTTATCATCATCACCAGATAAAGAAAAAGAAGAAGAAGAAGAAGGAGGAGGAATAGTAAAACAAGAAGCATAGTAGTGATTGTTATTTTGATAGTATGCCATTTGCTTATTGATGTTTGTAGTTTTGGTTTGTATACTTGGAGAATCGAGTGTTCAATTTATAGGCAAATTAAAATAAGTCTTTCAGTTTTGATATGACCAAACACGCTTGGTATTTTAATGCAAAAACAGAGTTCAGGCAAGTGGGGTGAACAGACACATCAGAAATATGAAGTGTCGGTTGACAAGACAATACCAAATGGCCAAAACAACAAAGAAAAAAAAATCGTTTTGAATTGACAATACAAAACAGATATAAAGGACAAAAGAAAAGATTATTAATATCTTTGGAGATGACAACAAAAAGAAGGTAAAAGACAACGATAATGTAAGAAAAGTATTTTGAAAAGACAATTCAAATATGACAAAAGAAAAAGTTTTCTTTTCAACTGACAATTCAATGCAAATGAATTAATACTCTTCTGTATCTTGATTTCCGGACGCCGAGCGCGGAGGCATAAATGGAGGCAAAGATGATCTGGAATTATAGTTACTTGATTGCATTTTTGATGATGATCCCTGACCCATGGTATTCCACATCGGTGATGGCATAGTTTGAGCATACGTGCCAAACCTAATGGGTGGTTGTTGATGACGAAAATGGGCAAGCTGTGACTCCAACATGATTTTTTGATTTTGTAGACCCCGTATTTCTTCATCTTTGGCCATGCAAAAATCCATCATCTCCTTTGTTTCATTTAGTGTAAAGTTATGAAACTCTTGCGTAAAATCAGCATATTCTTGAACTAAACCATAAGCCTCGACCTGTTATGAAAAAAATAAAATAAAATTCTCAACCATTATTATATACTTAAATTTTTTTTACAGTGGTTTGTGTTATACTTACGTATGACAATTGTTGTTGAGGCGGAATGGGTACATGTTCATGAGGATGTTGGATGTTGTGTTTAATACGGTCACCAGCATAACCGTATATTTCAACCTCTCAATCGATTTTGGTGGCATATTTCTGCAGGTTAGTTACATGTCGTTAATACTCCATATATAGATCATACGTAACAACACGTACTAATTGACTTGCACGGATCAAACCGTTTTCCCTCATCTCCTCAGCATCGCCGTTGTTCAAGTTGGTAATACGAGTAGGCGGGTTGCTAGGAACGCCCCATGTTTCATGGTATTGCCTCCAACACCGTTCTCCGAGATACATGTTATTCTGTGAAAAGAAAATTACAACCAACAAATAAATCAATCAATTAACGGAAATTCAAAGAAAATAAATAACAATCCTATGGAAATAAATTATAAACTCACAGTGCCTAGCCAAGAGAATATAACCCTTTTCTCTGAGAGCTCTATTGCTTTCCGTCCAATATCACTTTCCAGGACTAAGATCACTGATTTCCACGGTTGACAGGTCACATCGTCTACAGACAACTGATTAAGAGAATTCCTTGAACGAACAATATCAATACTCTTCCTTCGTGTACCCTTCCACTGAGAACATCTAGGCCACATTGATTCACTTTCACTCGTTGGGTTCTTTGGTCGACATATGCCCAGATATTCGTACCCCCAAAACTAGAATGTGAAGACAACCAATGGAATAAATAAGTGAGCATGAAATAAAAATTTAAAAGAATTATAAATAAAACTAAGAAATTTACCTCCAATATTTGGAAGGGTCCGCCAATGACCTTTGTCTCCTGCCAAATGCGGCGAGACCGGGATACAATTTCGCAAATGCAGCACTACCCCAGTCATAATTGTTAACTGCATTTAGATCCTCAAAAGCAGCTAACCATCCAGTATCAATATAGGTTTTTGCATTTGAAAAGAAAAATTGACCCAAAACATACATATAAAAGGCTCTGGCCACTCTATCAGCAAGTATGCTATCATCGTTAGCCGCAACCAACGTTTGTGGATCAAAATATGTGTTCCAAAAATGCAACCGTAATTGCATCTGAAACCCACTGGTTGGGAATATGTTCTCTTCTACAAACCTCACTATCTTTAATTTCAGGAAAAATATGCGCCCGGACATATTCAAATTGGTACTTCCCCGAGTCATATGGAATAGCACTACCAATACCAATACTTAGTCCTGTCAACATTACCTAATCAAGGGGTGTGAACCCAAGCTCACCAAACGAGAAGTGAAAAGTGTTCGTGGTATCCCAAAAAACGCTCAATAATGTAGTCAATCAATGCATGCGATGAATCTACTACATCCATGGTAAGTAAACGGTCCCATCCTCCTTTTTCAATAATATATTTTACGCTAGGGCTGTGTTTAACAATACATGCATAGGTCTAAATAAACGATTTGAGGGAACCACGATGTAAAAACTTGAATTTGGTGTCGGTTGAATACGTAATATTGGTGGAGGCGTGACCCTCAGTATCTTCCACAACATTATAGTTATCCAACCCGGGAACCTCGATCCTTTCTTCAGTAATATGTTCTTCATCTGAATCCTCAGCAACTTTAGCCTTCTTGTTCCTTTTTCGTCGACTGATGCGTCGGAAAACCGACTTTGTTTTACCGCAAGTGCACAGTGTCGAAAGATGTAGACAAAAGCAAATACGGTTCGTTCCCACGAGGAGTTTTAATTAAAATATTTTTTTAGGTTTTTTTTATAAAGAATTTAATTAACTAATGAATTAAGATTATTTAATAAAGTTTGAGAACAGTACGAGGAAAATGTTAAGGTTCCGGGAATCCGTTGTAGATTAGGGTTTAATTGCGTTCGTCAAATAGGGTCTCGATTTCAAAAAGAATTGTTTGTTCTCAACCTAAAGTAAAATTTCGAAGTACTAAGTATACGGGGCATAAAGAGTCAAAGAATATTCATAAAACAATTTCATACAAAGTTTCAACAAGTCCTTCTACTAATCAAACAATGAATTATACATGGCATAGAACATGAAAAATCATCGAGACGGTAAAACGTTGAGAGAGAGACAAATTAATGATATTTAGTTCATATAATTGAAAACCCTAGTTTTGAAACACAAATAAAACCATCTCTACAAGTTCATCCTTTCGCCCTAACAAGGGAATTAGCCCAACATGGCTTTCTCAAAAGCCATGAAAATCAATTAAAAAGACAATAATTAAACTAACCCTTGAAGATATCTCCTGTACGTCCAGAAGATTGCTTCTGTCCGTCCGTAAGTGAAGTTTTCTGTGTCCGGAGCTGTTCTTCGGAGGTGAAAGTATATGTCCGAGCGTAATTTTTCTTCTGTGAAGGTCTGTCCTTTTTTTTTCTGTGTCAGGGCCTATTTATAGAGCTTGATTAACTGCCCAAATACACCTTTCGTGTTATACAAGACTTAATTCTTTTTTCTCGCACACCGACCAACTAGTTTTCCGTAGAAAACACGGATTCAGCCTCCTTCTAAAACAAGGTCTTCGTATCTCACCAAAATTCTTCTTTCCCTTTCGACTTCAGGCCTAACTCGAACAACCTCAACCCTTTTCTCTAACTCGAGCTTTCATTGCCAACGAACCAACCGTTCAATTTCATCAACTATCACTGCTGGCTACTCCAGCCATAACCAACAACCTCCATCATTAACTTCTCGAACACCAACCTTCCCCCACACTTGCCTTTTGCTAGTCCTCGAGCAAACTACAAATCTAACTAACCTAAAATACAACAACTCCCTTTCGTTGAGGAAATGGTTACACTTAGCCTGTGTAACAAGCCTTTAAACCCCTAGGTGTCCCTAGTGGAAGAGTTTTGTCTCGTGAGGGTTTACTAGAGTAATCAGGCTTAGTCTCAAAACTTAATAACTGACACATTTGAAATTCATACGTTCCCACATATGGAAGAAAACATTTTGGTGGGAAAACAAAGTCAATCTTGGTATTATCGCTTAGGTAAACCACATCGACCATAGGATGGGTTTCTAACAGCTGAACTTCTTTCTGGACATTAGGTTCACGATGTATAGTGTGAAGATGATCTTGCAAAATAGTAGAGGTGCATATGTCACGTCCCAAATTAGGGACCTTTCTAAGATTCAAAGGTAAGGTACATGGAGATTGATAATCACCCCCACACTTAGAATCTTGGGTGTCTCTAGATAGACTAGTCACAATTTCCCTAATTTCTAGATCGTCATACTCTTGAAAATAATCAATTGCTTCTTCTAAGTTATGATCAATTGGTGCATAATCTAACAAAGTTTTCACCTCATTAATAATACTATCATTGTCAAAATCAAATCGAAAGTGCGCTAAACAAGCCTTTAGTGGATCATCTATATGGTTCCGCAAATAAGTATCATGGACTATTTCATCAATTATGCAAACAGTTTCATGATTAATTGAATCGTTATTATCCTCTTCTATGTGACCAGTAGGAATCTCAGAATTTATATGATTAGAAGGTATATCAGTTTGCACATCTACTGCCTCTGAGTTATTAAACTCGACAATGGTATCCCCTGTATATACAGGTTCTTCTAAATCATCATCATCATCTGAATAAATAGGGTTTCTAATCCAAACCTCATCCTTTTGAATTGGAATATCATCATTAATATGATCGTGAGTTGGACAAGATACACTAGATTCAAATATCATAACAGTGTCATCATTCCTATAATCACAAGTGTCAAGTTCATCATCACTCTCAAAACAAACATATTCATCATCACTATCATCAGCAAGTGTTTTCTGGAATGCCAGAACTCTCTCTGTTCCAAACTAAGCGGTGCGTGTTTATAATACTTCTCATATATCAGTAGAGGGTCATCCTCAATTACATCAGGTGGACCAAAAACTCCCTTATGCCTCTGTTCCATATATTCCCGAATTGTCATCTTAGATGACGTCTCCTGAGAAGGAGTCATCATCCGTGAAGGTTCTTTCTCTTCCCTTTTGGAACGGTTCCAAAATGCAATAAAAGAAGCCAAATCATCGGGATCCATAATACCAAGCAAAATTTACCCAATAACTCACCTTGCAAAAGATTTGCGAGAATATCAAATATTTATTTACCTCCCGTGTGTATAATTTATAAACAATCGCAAGCAAGGCTGACTCAACCAAATCACCTATTGAATCTAGCAAACAAAAAGCATGATGGCTCCACTTAGATTGTTTCTAGACCAGCTTCTATTCTTTCGAAAGGCAACTAGTTACAGTTCTAGCAAACCTCTTAGAACGATCCGAATTAGATTAAGTCGAAGAGAAACAGGATAATCTCTAAGGAGCTTTGATAACCCTGTCTCTTTGGCAACTTTTCCCTGGGTTACAAGGCGGCTCTAATCAACTTAAAATAATCTTCCTGAACTTCAAGTTAGGCTAACAAAGTAACCAATACAGTCCTTTTGAAGGAGTTTCCTTTAAGCTCGTTACCCTATCAGTCTCTTTCTACTCAAAATTTTAAAGATTAGGTTCGCGTTTGGTAACGTGTTCCTAAAGCGGGCAAGAAGGAAACGGTGATGAAATCCGAGTCCTTATCTTATATGGCCAGTTCTTGCCCTTTACTAGAAAAGTAAATCCGTATTCAGTTCCTCAACATATATGCACACGAAGGAATACAGTAAACCCAATTGCAAGGGATTCGTGGGTTGATCGAATCTTACCTCCCGTAACAGACGGGGATGAACCGTTGAAGTCGACTCAGGCCACTGACTCATGTGTCAGTGTACGAACCCAAGGGGCCGAGACAATATAGTAATTTTCGTCCTTCCCTGTGCAGTTTATATTTAATACTACCCTTCTGTAGGGTTTAAAATAATAATAATGTCCGTAATGTCCAAAACTAAAAGAAAATTACAAAAATAATCAAAAATTTCCTAATACAGTTTTCTTAAATTAAATTAACTAATAAAAATCCTAAAAAGTAAAATTTAACTATTTGTCTTCTTCTACGTTCGTTCAGCTTTAACTTTACTCCAAGTATTTTAATTACCAAAATCTTGGGCTCAATTTCTTTTCGTTTCCGTTCCCAGAACCTGCAGCAGAAGATAAATACCAAAAAGCGTAAATTCGAACAAAATAATAAAAATCTAAAAAAAAAAAATTCTAATTGAAAAACAACTCCCCAGCAGCGGCGCCAAAAACTTGATGCGTCGGAAAAGCGACTTTGTTTTACCGCAAGCGCACAATGTCGAAAGATTAGACAAAAGCAAATACGGTTCGTTCCCACGAGGAGTTTTAATTAAAATATTTTTTCAGGTTTTTTTTATAAATAATTTAATTAACTAATGAATTAAGATTATTTAATAAAGTTTGAAAACAGTACGAGGAAAATGTTAAGGTTCCGGGAATTCGTTGTAGATTAGGATTTGATTGCGTTCGTCACATAGGGTCTTGATTTCAAAAAGAATTGTTTGTTCTCAACCTAAAGTAGAATTTCGAAGTACTAAGTATACGGGGCATAAAGAGTCAAAGAATATTCATAAAACAATTTCATACAAGGTTTCAACGAGTCCTTCTACTAATCAAACAATGAACTATACGTGGCATAGAACATGAAAAATCATCGAGACGGTAAAACGTTGAGAGAGAGACAAATTAATGATATTTAATTCATATAATTGAAAACCCTAGTTTTGAAACACAAATAAAACCATCTCTACAAGTTCATCCTTTCGCCCTAACAAGGGAATTAGCCCAACATGGCTTTCTCAAAAGCCATGAAAATCAATTAAAAAGACAATAATTAAACTAACCCTTGAAGATATTTCCAGTACGTCCAGAAGATAGCTTCTGTCCGTCCGTAAGTGAAGTTTTCTGTGTCCGGAGTTGTTCTTCGGAGGTGAAAGTATATATCCGAGCGTATTTTTCTTCTGTGAAGGTCTGTCCTTTTTTTGTCTATGTCAGGGCCTATTTATAGAGCTTGATTAACCGCCCAAATATACCTTTCGTGTTATACAAGACTTAATTCTTTTTTCTCGCACACCGACCAACTAGTTTTCCGTAGAAAACACGGATTTTCAGCCTCCTTCTAAAACAAGGTCTTCGTATCTCACCAAAATTCTTCTTTCCCTTTCGACTTCAGGCCTAACTCGAACAACCTCAACCCTTTTCTCTAAGTCAAGCTTTCATTGCCAGCGAACCAACCGTTCAATTTCATCAACTATCACTGCTGGCTACTCCAGCCATAACCAACAACCTCCATCATTAACTTCTCGAACACCAACCATCTTTTAATCATCACAGCGTCACCATCAACTGCCATAATCCATCATCGTTGAACTCCACACCCAACATCTGCCATTACTTCCATCGCTCCCTCAATCCAAGAAAACCCGTTAAACCATTAGTTATAATCATCATTCAGTCATTCCCTAGACTGTCAGGCTCAAGTTATTCTATTTTTCCATTAACGACAGTCGCAAGTTTTACTTCAACCATTTACAGCAACAGAACATCATTCTCGTCCGTCATTAACTGCCTCCATTAAGATTCAACACCACAGACTCAAATCCCACCTCGTTCTCAGCTTCAACAATGCTCACATCCACCATCGAACACCATCGATTCTTCTCTGTCGCTGCTATGATCACAAATCATGATCATCAATCTTCAACTGCCATCATAATTGACAACCCCTAAATACTATCTCACACATAACCCATATCTTGTAGAAACCTTTAGAGCCTAATGATGCCTACCAAATATCCAAATCCTCTAAGTCACAAACCATGGCCATTAACTGTTTCCGGAATAAAGCTCGGCAAACTCTTCCCTGTTAGCATTATGAAGAAGAAATAGAAGAGTTGCCTCGAGTAAACCTGTTGGTGCTCGTAACAATATTTAAAACTCGGCAACCCTGAGCAAATGAGAAGGTGCCTCTAACAAATGAATCTCAGCTGCCCTTTAGCGTACAACATTGTGCCAATAGTTGTTTCCTTGAAATGACTATTTTGCCCTTAATTCTCGTTTTGCTCATAACTTTCTCATACGAAGTCGGAATGACCTCATTCTTTCGTCGTTGGCTTCGGAATTTAATTTTCTACAATATGGAGAGTAGAAATCCTGGAATATACTGACCTCCAGTGGATCTTTGGCAATTCTTCTCTTGTAAAGCTCCATTTCACTTGTTTCAGAGATGTAACCTAATAAAACACATAAACTACAAAAGTAATACTAACACACGGTAATTCACACAAAATCTAGCAAATAAGTATAAAGAAATGATACTTAACATGTATAAATTATGCACTTATCATTGACCAACGAATCTCGACGTCACACTGCTCGACATATGGGCAAACAGTCCATACAAGTTTGAAAATCAAGAGTAATCCTCACAATGCACAAATATAAAAATCTACATTAATCAATAAATCAAGGAAAAACATAATAATTTTATAATTACAAAAGTAATTAGATAATCAAATGTACCAACATATACAAATCAAACATTTTTGAACAAAATTCATGATTAACAAAATACTCCACTACTAATCAAATCCTCAATTGTACCAAAAATCATCAAAATTCCCCAATTACATAATTCCATAAACGTTCTTTATAAAACATAAACATTCCTAATTCTCAAATTTGAAAGACAATCTAGTCAATTCATCATAAAATTAACCATACGCAACTCAAAATAACCAACAACTTAATCAATTCTAACTTCAATTCAACAAATTATCATCAATTTTTTATACCCAATTTACAACATTCATAAACCCTAAAAATTATCCCAATTCCAAAATTATAATTTCTAAAACCTAATATCTCTATTTCATAATCACATGTTTAATCATTAAACATATATAAACCAATTTAATTAACAAAACATAATAATAAAACATAATCTAAACTTAATTTACAAAACAAATTTAATTTACAAAAATTAAAAGAAATTACCTTGATTGCTATAGTACCACTTGGGTGTTTGAAAAAAGATTAAGCGGAGCCTTGATTTGGAGGGAAATACGTAGACGGATCTTTGGGGGTTCATCAGTGAAGGAAGAGGGTTCACATGAGAGGGAAGAGGGTTCACAGGAGAAAATGAGGGTTCACGGGAGAAAAGAAAATGTTGTTGCGGCTTTGGAGAAGAAGAGTCCGTTTGATGGGGCAGGACGCTAGGATTTCGCTTGGATTTGTAGGAGGGACGCTAGGGCACCGCCCGTGTTTTTCCTCGCACGCTTCTCTCGCACATGTACATAATCGATCAGGCGTAATGCCATGAAACCGATCCATCAGGCGTTTGTCTAGTAAAGCGCCCGTCTCTTGGGCGTGCGTCTAGGAGTCCGTCTATCATCAGGCGTAATCTTTGTTACCGCCCCACATCAAGCGTTCGACCAGATGTCCGTCTTACGCAAGCGTTACACTAGACAATCGCCCGTCTCAACAAACGTATACCCAGACGCCCGCCCAACAACAAGCGTTATCCTAGACCACCGCCCGATCATTTTAGTGCTCAACCCGTTGTTTTTGGGTCGGACCAAAGAGTAAAATTTTTACTCTTTGGTCTTTGGATTTACTCTTACCATTGTAGACGCCCTTAGATACTTAAAATTAGATCGAACAAGCGAAGGATATCTTCCAGGAAGTAAGCTTCAATCATCAGAGTTATATGAATCTCGCGAACTCAATAGTCAAAATCAAAACATTTGAAAGTTGAAAAGAAGTAAATATGACACTCAATGCTGGTAAAGAGAAGAGCCTATCGGCAGTGGCTGCGTCAAGTTTTTCCTTTTATAGGAAAACCTCGGTCAAAATTATCGTTAATCATTTCCATAGATTTCTCGCTTTCTGATCTATATAATTCCTCAATTTTCTCATTCTCACTTGGTAGTGTCCAATAAATTACCTTTGCCAATAGAAAGCAGAAGACTAATTCTTATGAACTCTTTGGCACACCCAGACTTAGGTACCATGTAAGTTTTCAACGGATACTGATATCTTCTTGGTATCTGAATGAGTATTTGAAAGTCCAACATATCCAATAAATGTTTAGATTCTACAAACCGAGATCAGGGTATCTATCTGAACATATTGTAGCATTCCGAACCTGTCATGAGTCCTCTTAGGAAGACACTACACATGCTTCATTAATTTATTTTCTTTTTTCTTCACATTGCAATGGACCCAATTAAGCGCCTTCAGTAATTGTGAAACAGACAAGGCAGCATCGAATTGAGATGTCGGTTGAGGGATATTCACTAGCTACCAAAACAGAGCTTTATAAGTTTTTAATTGCTACTGCTAATAAGTGGCAGGATTTCATCCAGACTCTGCAAAAAGGCTACGATTTTGCTGTTTATCACGTTGACATTCTTCATTACCAACCGGCCGAATTGTAGCCGGCATTTTTTATGGATTTGTCTTTTCTCATGGACTCATCCTCAATCTAATATGGAATGAGTCAAATGACTATACGTCTATACAGCAGGTATTATTGTCCGTTGAATGAATAAATGCAGTCCAAAGATCCCCTGGTATGAGTAAATATAATAGTTTCTATTATTACATTGGCCCTACAAGTTGCACGATATCACTGTAGCACGTATAATGGTAAAGCTATTGGCGATAATACCTGCGATCTAAATTTAAAATTTATCAACATTAAAATAGAGGATTTTTGGATTTTTCTCTTTCTTTACATGCCTCTTATTATAAAAGAGGGTCTTTAAAAGAAAAAAGAAAAACAAATTGCACCAGTGCCACCTAACTAAAATTGTCCCACGTATTTTTTTCATTCGAAGTAAACTGGTAACTGTAAAAATTACCACGCTCTTAGCCGAAACAACTATGTTAGATATCTCACTTTGGGATCGTTTTATATCAAATAACAACATAAAAATATTGATGAGCGCAAAAGTTAATGGGAGGTACGATGCACATGTAATGTGTCCGTGCGACGCGATGAAGCAATTCATATGTCGGGAAGGGAGGCTTGAATAGAAAGTCCGAAGCAAGAAAAAAACAACGCTTGATTTTAATTTGTAAGTCGGGAAATAAGAAAAATTACAGTCAACTACTTCAGAATATTCAAAGTTTTACATCAATGGATACTAGTAGAAGACACGTCAATTGTAAGAATCTTCCAAATTCCAAAATCCAAAAAGGAAGATTGTACTATCTCTCTTCTCTCTCTCCAACAAATCCAACGTCGTATTGATTACTATAAGTTTCACTTCTTTTATTTTTCCTAGCTGGTACTACTACTTCTCTTGATGCCATGGTTACTGAGGTTAGTCTCTAATTTATTTCTCTACTTTGATAATTTATGCTCTAAAGCTATCCTGATTTTTATTTATGAAATTCTTGTATACTTGTTTCTTTCTTCTTGGTCAGAATGAAAAGATCAATTTATCGGTTAGTGTTGATTAGTTGTCTAAGATTGAATTTTCCCATATATATTTTCTGTTTTCATGTCTTCTTCTCTTTAGTATACCACGGCTCATGGAGAGTCATGGTGATCAACTTATCATTGTAGTAGTACCTAGTCCAAACAAATTACTCTGTATTTAAGGTGTTGTGTGAATGGCCGTTTTCTGACTTCGTTCATTTCTGTAACTCCCATTTACAAATATATTTTGTTTTCTATGATATGCGTCCGGTACTTGCTGGTTTCATGTCAGAATCTTGCATCTCATCTTTTCCTCTCTATTTCGGTTGATGCTTTGTGGCCTGTGCTTTTAACAGGAATCAGATTTTTTTCAATCAATTTCACAGGTAGGCGAATTGTCCGGTGGATGGCCACTGGGGCTAGAGAATATGAACATAAGACTAGAAATCATGGACGACTTCCAAATCGAAAGAGAACCACGCTCAACCAGCTTTTCCTCGTTCACATCTTCTGAGCTCAATACTGAGGTGATCTTCCTTCCGAGCTTCTTTTGTCTTCACATTTGCCACCAGAATCACACTTATGGGTTTTGCGTTGTTTAACATATTTTGTTTTACCTCTTTACATGTAAAACGATCAGTCAACAAGGTCCTCCTTCCAAGATCACAGCGTATCGTTAGGCCGGCTTTTAGGAATGAAAACCAGGCAAGGGGAAGATTTTTACTTCAAAGATTCGACTCACCTCGAAGAAACCCATGGGGTGTTATCAACTGCAACTAAGAGACATGAGATGGACACGTCTCAAGGGATCTGCATTCCACTCTTCCTAAATTTTCGCTTAAAGATCAGCCCTAGTAAGAGCTGTGCAAGAGGTTAATGAAGGTTTCGGGGAAAGACGGACTACATCGTCTCTCTTGATAACCTTTTAGTTTAGAATTATCAATGAAATGAAGATTCAGATAGTTCAAGTATCTTTCAATTTCCGAAAGTAGCACAAGATGTTGTAGTAATCAATATTACTCGAACCACTGGTTCTCATGTTTACTTTTGCATTCAAAACTTTTAGTAGAGACCAAACAAGCACCAGCAGACACTTATAACAAAATTCCATGGAACATTGCTCTTGTTCAAGTTCTTGCAAGATACGCCTCTTACATCTAATATCTAATATCAATGACTTTAACTCCGGGGCAAGATAACAATTACAGATCAACCAAATTCTTAACTTCTGAAAAACTTCATCTGGTAGACATGGTTGAGAACTGAGTATGGTCATGTCAGGGTTGGAATAACTACCCAGTTTAAAACAAATACAAGACCACATTGAAGATTGCTAATGTCGTCGTTTACGATCATCGTCATCATCCTCGTCAGAATCACCGCTCTCACGGAATCGCGGATTCTTTTCCTGCACGATCAAAAGAGATGTAAAACTTGAGATACAGGCTCGTTTATACGCACTACATTGATAAATAACATGCAAATAACAGATGCAGTACCGGTCTAGATTCATGGTCAGCTGTCCTTCGTGATTCACTGTCAGCAAACCTTTTCGAGTTCCCAGGTGGACGTCTATCATCCTCTCGGTAACGCTTGCGGTGAAGATCTGCTAACACAGTTAAAATTGTTCATTTACGCATATCATGAGTCTTTTCGCTCATAAAGAGTAATGCATCAGAAACCAATAATTTCTTGGAAATAGCAGCATTAAAGCAGCAGCAACAAGATATAAAGCCTAAAACGTCTTCATATGTAAACAATAGGAGCACGTACCTCTTCCCTGTCTGTGGCCCCCATGTCCACGGTCTCCACCATGTCTGCCACCACCACCACCATCTACAGACAGATGAAAATGTCGATACTTACTAATATATAAACAGGTTCTAACACTCACTCTCTACAGTGACGGATTTGCACTAGGATCCAACATGATAAAGCTGTAATTCTAACAAAGATAAAAAACAGAAAGAAAAAAAATTGCTTGCAACAAATCACCCCCAGGCCTTAAAAATTCAGATTCACAAGGATACCTATAACTGAGACCCAGCGATTCAAGAAAGCAGTAAACCAAATCTGGCTACACGTAAGCCAGGGAACAAAGATGTCACCTAGGGACCTCAATTGAAGGACTTACACTGAGGTGGTGCCATTACTGGGTGGAAAGATCCCAACGACCCTGTGCCGTAATCTACTAGCTGCCTCTGTGCTTCTAGCTCTTTCTGTACCAATTTTCCGTAACCACCTCTACGTGAAATTCATTGAGGAAAAATGAACTAAAAAGAGGTCCGAATTTTATAATAAACAAATTCCTATGACATATAAGCTGAAAGGAGAGGTTAGACAAAATGGCAAACAGACCTCAATGATAATATAGCCTACACGCATACTCATTCTATGTATTATGTTTTCAAATGGTCGAATCAGAAACAAATTAATAGTCTTCAATGGTATACTAAAACAGAAGCTTATAAAATGAACAAGACTTGTTTTAGAAGGATATCTGGATCATAATCCGTGCGATATTCATCCCGAACCTGACCACCACTTCGACCTCTCCCCCATTGCCTCCCTTCTTGGAAACCCCAATCAAAATCCACACGAATTGGACGATCGTCCAGAATTGTCCCACTTATATACTTCACTGCATCTTCAGCATCATCTCTGGAGTAGTACCTGATCAATACACCAACATGCATCTATTCTTTTAAAAAGTGAAGCAAATTTTTGTAGTATCTGATGAAGTGAAGAGATTTATTATTAATTTGCCAGAACACATCCCAAATTGCATTGACGGAGCAAAAGGTAGTGTGAATTTTTTGTTGTTTAACTAAAACTCTTTTAGATAATAGATACGACGTGCAACCACCTAACATGTTTCTCTATTTTGTAAATTTGTCTTCATTATCAGAAAGGGCAATAGTGATTATCAGGTTCAAGGTGCTAGTGATTCAAATAAAGCCATGGATAACATCCGTGTGAATGTCATGCATCTACTTAATCAATCAACTACAACTGAAGTGAATTTAAGAACACATACAAAAATGACATGCTTCCACATAGCATGATCCATTTTTAGGTATAGCCAATCAGAAGACCCTAAAACCAGGTTTACATACAAGAGAACTACTCTCGAAGTACTTCTGAAGTAGAATTCTATTTCTAGTAGGAATAGCTAGGAGTTGTATTTTTGGAAGATGACCAACATAGGACAGTTTCCATTCCTTAGAATGACTAGCATAGAAGGAAAATAGAAGAAGAGAGATACAACACATAGGGTAGAGAACACCTTGAAGGTGATGTTGTAAAATTCGTTCACTAAAGCAATAAATTTACACTTCTATTGCACAATTGTTAGTTCTGTTATTCGTCTTGTTTAGCTAATGTTTATCTATCATACTGAGTTCTAGTTAGATACTTAGATCACAGTATGTATATATATGTGAGCTTAATCATTAGAGGGAACTATGTATCAAGAAAATAGTTAGTAAAAACTAGAAATCTTAATCTTACATGATGAAGCAAAACCCACAGGGGGTTTTGCTGTTTTTGTCCAAACCCATGACTATCTTCTTAATCTCCCCAGCACGAGAGAATAACTCATAAATCTGCTCCTCCGTTGTGTAAAAAGACATGTTCCCGATATATACAGTTGTTGAAGTTTGAAGTGCATGATCGAATTCTTCTTGTGACCCAGGAAATCTTCTATCCCGATATGCTGAGA
The DNA here is from genome assembly GCA_023531435.1 of Papaver californicum. Taxonomy (NCBI): domain Eukaryota; kingdom Viridiplantae; phylum Streptophyta; class Magnoliopsida; order Ranunculales; family Papaveraceae; genus Papaver; species Papaver californicum. The sequence continues at coordinate 274,511 of JAJJMC010027962.1, read as the reverse complement.
GTAAGTTCGGATCCTAGAATTTAGGATAAACATGTTAGAAACAACAAAGACCCACATAGAAACAGATTGAAGTGCAACAATCAAATCAAGAGCAGTAAGGTCAACATAAACCAAACTACACCCATCCAAAAAAACCATGTTATTCATTATAAGTAACTACTCAAAAGTTTCAAGATTCAAAAGTTTATAACAACATGAAATGATCGAATACACAACTGGTGATTCTACATGTCCAAAACAATGATCCATTATTGATTCAAAAGTTTATAACAACATGAAATGATCGAATACACAACTGGTCGTTCTACATGTCCAAATCATTGACAAAACCATGATCCATTATTACATTCATCTTAATTCCCCCAAATTTACACAATTTCTAGGTTTTTAATATACCTTAATCAGTCTTACCAACTACAATCTCACAATTACATCCAAAAAGCACAATCAATCAACGGTTACTTGCCAAACCAATGTCACCTTAGATCGACTAAAAAATATTGGAACCTGCATATTATTCTTAATGTTAAATTTTCCCCGCTTTTTCAGCTCCCTGCCATTCTAGGACTATAATTCACACTTTCACTGTTAGACTATTTGAGAAACTTTCATGAGAGAGACAACACAGTGCGACCATTCGTATGAAAGGAAGGGTAGAGCGAGACAGACATCTACCTAGCATTTGAAAACCTATTCAAGTTTTTAAAGACGATTATAACATCTACAAAGCACAGGCAATCAGTATGTTTACTTCCCCAACCAATCGTTGCCTTTTATTAACTAGCAATATAACTAAAGGAACTATTGATACCTCAAAAAATTTCTCGCTATCATACTCCCCCCTTTTTTACCGTTCTAGTAATCGCTTCCTAAATCAACTTTTTCTCATTATATTGACACTATAATCCACACTTCCGTTGCTAAGCAATTTTACTGCTGATTCAAACCCTAAATACTTAACCATTACTATCGAATATATATATTCAGTAAGAAAAAGTATGATCTGAGAAATTAGGTTACAGAAACAACAATAAAAACTGATACAAAAACATATTTCATAGTTTAAAGTGTTAAACTATAAATGAAAAAGTTTCTAGAGAGATGTAAAACTTTGTACCTTAAACAAAGAAGCCATGACAACCAAGGAATTCTTCAGCCTGTGGAAAAAAATGTTCCCTATTAAGGGCTTCTTCTAAAGAGTTCTCCCGAAAAGTCTAATGAACTCGGCGCTCATAAATTGAAAAACCCAGTGTTTAGACATAAATACCCTTATAATATTTGTTAAAACCAATTCTATCCTCTTTTTCACGTGTAAATGTGGGTATATCAAAATTGAGACCTAGTAAGTCTTTTATCGCTTCACAAAAACCCTAAACCCGAATCCTCAGAAGCATTGGGAGAGATCAAGAAGAGAGAGCCATGGCTATTGCTTCTTCATTCGCTAGATCAGTTCTTCGATCGAACACGTTTCGTAACTCAGCTGCGAAAATCGCTTCTGAAGCTAAGTCAACTCGTTCTGCGTTTCGTATCCCGAAACAGAAATCTCTCAATAGTCCCATTTTCAGGTTAAGTAATGATAATTCCTCTCACTCTTCCTGGGTTTTTCATTTTTCTGAATTTTAAATAATAATTTGATTATGATTTTTGTTTTCTAAAGGTCACCTGTTGAGATGAGTTGCTGTGTGGAATCGCTGATGCCATATCATACTGCTACTGCTTCTGCATTGTTTACTTCAATGCTCTCTGTTTCTCACCGCTATGGTTGGCTTACTGAAGGTACTTAATATTTGCTCAATTTGTAACAAAACTACAAGATTTTGCGTTTCGTTTAATTTTTATATTGATTTGTTTGGTGTACTTCAGGGAGTTTAATTGATGATTATTAATAGTTGAGGAAGATTATATATAATGTGATAAAATTATCTTGTTGAGCATTGAAAATCTGATTGAGGAGAAATTCTACCACAAGAACTGTTAATGGTCGATATCTGCTGTTGGATCTCCACTGACAAGAGGATATAGTCTATTGAACATCTGAGAATTGAATAATTATTCTTTTAGAATCAAAAATCTGATTGTTAGAAATGTTTTTTTTTCCTTCCTTCTCATCTAGTCATTTTATTGTTCAAGTTAATCAGATTCCCATGTACATTCCACTTTTATCTCTAATAAATTTACCATTCCATCAAAAAGAAAAATATGGTTTTTATATGTTTGTTCTAGTTGAATTGGGCTATCCCAGGGTTTTAAAGTTGCTTTCCATTCGAGTTGTATGCATTAAATCAATCAAAAGAAAACTGAGCTATAAAACTGACAACTATGTGAGATCATTAGTTTGATTTTGCTTGGTGGTTGCCCTTTGTTTGATATATAAGGAACAACCTTGTTGATTCTTTAGGGGATAAAATTTGAATCTTAGGACATGGATAGTAACAAACACAGAAATGATGCGCGATAAATTCAATAAATGTGGTCTTTAGATCTCAAAAATAATAAAACAGAAAAAATTGTTCATTTTATTATTTGCTATAGTGTAGTTCTTTTTTGTTTTGTTTGATAGAAGAGTGCATACTCTTTTTCCTCTTGTAGGCCAAGACAAGACTAGATGAAGAGCATGCAATGGTGGAATCGCTTGGAATTTATTTTGTCTGTCAAACTTTTAGTCGCAGTTTTATTGATCTTTCTAAAAGTTCTTATGAGAAGCCATCCTTTTTATCTTAAGTGGAGGATGAACACTCTTTGGTGTATGCTTACAATGTTGAACGTGATTATCATTCATCAATAAACTAAACGAGTTTTATTTGGTCACTTGGCATCACAACTTTTTACATGAATTAGCTAACGTCCTAAGTATTTGATTTAACTTAAAACGGATCATCATTTCTCTATCAGTATTTTTGATGATCATTTATGAAGTACCATACTGATATGCTTATTCAATCAGCTGACAATGATGACGTGTGATGAATGTCGAGTGGGCTCAACCAGAGTTTTATATACAAAACTCTCGCACGCTAAGAAAGTGACGGCTGATAAGTTAGAAGTACTGAATAAGTCAAAGGCTGCTAAGTTGGTCTTACAGCATTATCGAACCTAGATATTGTGACACATTTGCAAGTTAGATTTAATGCCACAATTTTTGGCTGTTGTGTTTGATTTTAAGTCTAGTGACTTTAGATGTAATAGTTTTATTGCAAATGTGATATTGAACTTGAACAGGATACCAGTTTCCCTCTTCTTGTTTTTTCATTTTTTTGTTAAGAAACATACTGATCTGGTATATTCAATCAGCTTGCAATGATGACGTATGATCAAATGCCCAGTGGATTCGAGCACAGTTTTATGTACAAAACTCCCTGCATGTAAGACATTGATTCCTGCTCTTAGATGCTCTAAATAAGCTGCAAAATGCTTTATTTCTTTTCGAGCTTCTAACCTAGAAACTAGTAAATTATTTGTTTCTATTTTCGACAATGCCTCTTGAGACAGTGAATGTAAAGACCTGGTCAACTTTCTTCTTCTTGGAGTGCGCTATGAAGTTAGACTTATAGTCATCAGGATGGAACTGTACATTATTTTTTTATATCTTTAACTATACATTATTGTTTCTCATGACTGGTTAGCTAGATATATGTTTGGATTATCAATATCCTTACTGTTTTTCTTGGAGTTCAGTGTTTCTGATCATCCTTATTTTATCCCTCCTTGGAGGCACTATTGTATTTGCTCTGGCCAGTAAGCATTGCCCTACTCATTTTGGAGGTGATTTCTGGTTCATGCTATAATAAAGTATCAAGATCTTGGACTCTTGGTATGAGAACACCCTACTAAGATCAAATTAGTAATTGACTTATTGTAATCTTACTAGAAGTAATTTGCCAAGCAAACTTGATTGCTTCAGAATTACGCTGTGTATGAAAGCATTCTTGTAGGCAGGAGATACATATTAAACGAAAACTACTGCAAGAATGTCTGATACTAATATATCAGTCACACTTGATAGGCTAGATGCTAGACACGGATCAGAAATCAGTAGATGAATTACACGAGCCATTTAGTTGTTCCCTTGTATTTGAGCTGCTCTATGTTTGTTTTGGACTGTGATGTAATCATTTCTCATTATTGGTGTCTCCTATTTTAGCTTTGCTGTTGCATTCTCGTTTATCCTTATGTTGCAATAGAACCATCTTAGTCGAGTTTTAAACTGTGACCAGCAACCACGTGTTTAAGCTCTCTGAAAAGTCTTAAACTTTTTCTTCTGGTATGTTACGGTTAGTGGACTTCATCCATCTCTTTTTAATTGTATTGTAGATGGATAACTTATAATTTGTCGGGTGCAATCCGTTGGTGGTAATTTCTTGGATTCCAGTGGACTTGTAAAGCTCCTGCTTAAGGCATACTTTTTCATTGGATATGATGACATAAAGAGTGAAACCATGTTTTACACATTTCATAATGCGCCATAATAGGCTTATGTATTCCTTCTTGTGCAAATTTTTGTTCTTTGAAACCTTCGGCCTGTAATGGAATCCTCTTTCCATTTGGGAAGTCTTTTAAAATAGTGTATAACGACTGAGCTTGTAGCAGAACAACTGCAGAATTTCATTCTGTATTTTCCTCCTTAAAGGTTAATGGTTCCTTGTATTAAAACAACTGCAGAAATTCATAGGAGGAACTCCAATTGCAGTCTGTAGTATAGTCTTAGTATAGGGTTGTGCAGACAGTAACACATTAGTTTATGTAGGGTTGTGCAGACAGTAACAGATTAGTTTACATGGTCAATACACAGAGTCCTGTTGAGTACATTATCAACTCGTTGACATGGTTTCACCAAATCTGATTAGTATTTGTGGTAATGTCGTTGTGGTTAAAGTTTTACCCGATGTGCATCCAACATGTCGTTATCTTATTAGGGGTTATGCGTATAGCCAAATATTAGTTTACATGGTTAACAAGTGTGGAGTCTTTTGTGTCCGAGGACTGTTGTATTGGCTGGACCAACTCTAACTAGCATTATAGCTGATACTTCAGGCGCCATTGCTATGATGTGGTTAGCAAGCAGGCTAATGTTTTATTAGCAAAAATGCATAATAGGCATGCGGAATCTATAAATTCTTTGCTCCATTGTCTGATCTATGAGATGAGATGCTCTATTCACCTGATGTTTTTCTTTTATTTATCCTGGCCATTTTGTGGGTCACCTAAAACCAACTTGGAGTCACTAATAAAACAAAATAAGGTCAATATGAAGTAATATCAATACATCATTTATCCATACATTTTTTATAATGGTTAATCTACTCTTACTTAATTAGTGTTAATGTTGATTAATTAGTTAATTAATTTGGTTATAGTTAGTGTTAGATGATGAATTTGAGTTATAGTTCTGGAATATAAATTAAAAGTGTTTTAGATTGATCTGTTTGAGTTATAGTTTTGTACAACCGGTAGGCTCGTGATTTTTTATTTCTATCGATTATACAAAATTCTCAGTTTTTTTTTTTTGGGGATTTTGATTTCATAATCGGTAGTTTAATGGAGTACCATAACTACCGATTAAACTTTCCAAAAATGAATTTCTCAAAACTTTCCAAATTTCTACCTCTTCATCTTTCACAATCGGTAAAAATTGAATATTTATATCTGCCGATTGTAGCCAGAATTGAATCAAACCTTAAAATTTTAAACTTTGTCATCGGTAGTTTAAAGATCAAATTTACCTACCGATTATACTGGTTTTTTTGTCCATGACTTTTCCTGCCATAATCGGTAGTAAGTGAACATAAATAACTACCGATTGTGGTTAATCGGTAGCACGGGAATAAATAACTACCGGTTGTGTTTAATCGGTAGTTTAGAAACATAGTTATCTACCGATTATGCCAATTGTACTTAACATCTAACTTCATAATACTATTTCAACATCCGAAGAAAAACTTGTTCAAATAAACTTACTACATATTGTTCAGAAAACTTGTCCAGAAAAACTAAAAACATCTGAAAAAACGAAACAAAACACATCATAGAAATTCAAAGTGATCAATCTCATTGATCCCATGAAATTCTTCCACTCCTTGTTACTCTAGACTTGGTCTTAGTTTCAACCCGCTTCTTCTTCTTCTTCTCCTTCCCCTTAGGATCAGCAACAACTTCATCATCCTGAACTGGACTTATGTACTCTCCAACTTCATTGTAGTATGGGTTTATGCCTGAGAAGCCTTTCTCCCTGAAAAAGAATCGAGGATCAAAATCCGGATCAGCCTTTATCCTTCGATTCATTTCTGCCTCAGATCCTTCATCCAAAGATGAAATATCAACGTACTTGAAGGGATTGTCAGGACCGTTCCACCAACAATCAAGATCGTTCATCATTTGTGAGAAATCCGGATCATCCAGCATCATTGTACATCAGAAACTCCTTTCGGAAAATTAAAAGAGCACGAGAAAGCAATTCAGCCTTTCGATCCGGAGAAAGACCTTCATCGGAATCATCTTCATCCATAACCCTAATGAAAATACTCAAACATTGATTATTAACTAACTACACAATAGCTATTATAAAAATAAACAAAAGCACACAATCGGTAGTTAAAAATATGAAATATCAACCGATTACATACAATCGGTAAGGCGTGTTTTCAGTAAATGTCCGATTGTATAATCGGTAGATAAAACTATGCAATACCTACCGATTGTGCATGATGTTCTTCAAAAATGATGAACTAGAGGCACAATCGGTAGATAAAGTTCGTCAGATTTCTATCGATTATCCGTTGTTTCAGAAAATTATAAACAAGAATTTTTATCATGATTTCTTCAAAGTAATGACTAAAAACATAAAAGTTGGATGTAACTTACTTTTCCTTTCCCTTCTTTGATTGGGTAGGAACATTTTTTGGTCGGATGGGAAGTTCATCAGAATCGGTTGACGAATTGATTTCAATGATTTTGGACTCCTCTATCACCATCTTTTCATTTCCCTTCTTTGATTGTTTAGGTAAAGATTTTGGAGCCATTTTCAATGTAGAATGAGAGTAAAGGGAGTAGAAGAATCGGTAGAGGAAAAGAAATGGAAAAGGAGGTTGTTTTAGTTGAGAATAGGTAGAGGTAGAGGTAGAGAAGGAAATGAGAAGAAAAAGAGACGTGAATAGGTAGAGAAGATGAAGAATTAGGTTTTGGTTTCTTTTCATAAACCTGGTGTTTTACACTATTATTATATTAATTATTATTTTACACTGTCTTGGAGAATTCCTTTCTGCTTTAGCGGCGTGGACGAACCTTAAATGGGTTGAATCTGTCCATCACCTTAATGATATTGAAATGAGCTTCGTAACGGTAATTTGATCGTTTCCATCGTCGTCATTCCTCGAGAGATCTCGCTATAACTTCATCATTAGTTTCACCCCTCAAACGATATCGATTGATAAGATAAGTTAAATTCACAAATGGATCAACTTCTCTGCCTATAGAATGAAATCGACAAAAAAGATGAGCTTTACTACGGTTATTGGGGTTCCCGGTGTCAACACAAAAATGTTCGTGAACACTATCCAAATACTCATACTCATTACACCATTTTGCTTACGTTCTTCTCCTCGCTTCGGATAAAATTGCACGTAGCGCCTACATAACGATAAATCTTCCTCTACCGTGAACGGTTGAGCCATTAATCTATACGATTATTTCTTCGATGTTGGAGAGTTAAAATGTATTGGAGGTGCTTAAATGAGAAGAGGTCACCCTCCTTATATAGATTAGAGTCTTAACGGATCTTTTTTCAAAAAAAGAGCCGTTGAGGCCTGGTATAACAAGAGTGTACAGAAAATATGTACATTAAGTTCGTACGACTATTAACAATCGGAAGTATTGGGATCACAATTATCTACTGATTTTAACAATCGGTAATCTAACAAATATATTTACTACCGATTATGCATGTAGCCCCAAATTGGAAATCGAAAAAAATATCAAAATTCCAACATATTGGAAATGCATAATCGGTAGTTTAAGAATTTTTTAAACTACCGATTATAATGTGTAGCCACAAATTGAAAATCGAAAAAATTATCAAAATTCCAACATATTGGAAATGCATAATCGGTACTTTAAGAATTTTCTAAACTACCGATTACAATGTGTAGCCCCAAATTAAAAATTGAAAATTGAAAATTGAAAATCGAAAAATTTATCAAAATTCCAACATATTGGAAATGCATAATCGGTAGTTTAAGAATTTTTTAAACTACCGATTATGCATGTAG
>JAJJMC010027962.1:207150-257051 GCA_023531435.1 Papaver californicum | reverse complement strand
TTTGTTCAAGACCAACTTATGTTTTAGCACCGCTTATCACCCACAAACGGATGGACAAACCGAAGTGGTAAATCGTTCCCTAGGTAATCTTCTTCATTGCTTGGTTGAGGAGAATTTGAAGACATGGGACCAAGTTTTTTGCTAGGCGGAATTTGCTTCAACCATGCGGTGAACCAGATTAGTGGATATTCACCATTCATGGTGGTATACGGGTTCAATCCAAGAATACCACTTGACTTGTCTTTAGTACCAGATTTGAAAATGCCAAACGCTAAGGCGGAAGATTTTGTTTCCCAACTCCATATTATACATGAAACACCTGAAATCATTTAGAAGCTTCATCAAGGAAATACAAGAACAAGGTTGATCAAAGGCGACATGTGGTTGAGTTTGAAGTAGGAGATCTTGTTTATACGGTTTTTACAAAGGAACGTTTTCCGGTAGGTGAGTACAACAAGCTCAAGGCAAGGAAGATTGGACCCTTTCCAATTGAAGAAAAATTAATGATAATGCTTATCGACTCAACTTACCAAGCTCCATTCGTACGCCCGATGTGTTTAATGTGAAGCACTTGGTTCCATATTGGGGTGACAATGCTATGGACGAAGAAATAGACAATTCGTGGGCGAATTTTCCTTAGGAAGGGGAGGATGATGCATAGTGGTATTTATAAAATACCTTTTATGCCCTTTTATTTCTTAAACACTCTTTTATCCCTTTTTTTCCCTTATTTCCTAATTTTATCCTTTATGTTTGGTATATATTATTAAAACCCTAGTTTTTCTCTTCCAAATTTATTTTGAGATAGAAAAGGCTAAAACTCATATTTTCCTTCTTTCCTTCAACCTCTCTTAGAATGGAATTGATGTGAGGAGATGCCTCGTTAATTGTGTAACTTCCAAGTAATATTGGGTAGAAGTTGTAAGTATTGTAGAAAAGAACCTTAATCTTTTATTTCTTTCTTGTTCCAAAGGGTAAAAAAAAATTAATTTAAAAGTGGTATTTCTATGTTGTGGTGTTTGTTACAATTTTTAAATTGTTATTGTAATTATAGGTTTCTCTTTACATTACCCCTTAATTCCTAGGTCTCAAGTCGGGAATCAATTTGCGGTAAGAAGACAAGAGTCTTCCCTCATTTGAATTTCGAATGTGCTTTCTTTGTTTCATGAGTTTTACAATCTGAGGTCAATTTGCAAACCCAGATAAGTTCTTCTAGTGCGACCTTAGAGAGTTTAGTAGTAAGGGCCCTTTTCTTCCAACAAGTGAGGGCTTGTAAAGTTGCAAGGTCAAGAGAGGTGGACATCTTCATGTCGGTAAGTGAGAAATAGTAAGGAACAACCAGAGCCCATTGTTATAACTTATAACTGTGGAAAACTTTTGGAGTTTTTCCAACTTTTGAAGTTGCTGAGCCAAAAAGAATGTGCATGACTACTATACATATTAATCTGCATTTATCTTCAGCCTATGCCCTTAATATTAGGATATTTGAATGGTTATATTGAAGTAGTCGGGGCAGTACCACTACAGTTGCAACAATCGTTGTTAGGGCTGCACAAACCGGACCCAACCCGCCAACCCGACCCGCACCCGCCCAAATTTACCCGACCCGCATCCGGCTCGCCGATGAACGGGTTGGATGCGGGTGATTTTTTTTAAAACCGACTTCTTGCGGGTCGAGTGCGGGTGATAGCTCCTCTCACCCGACCCGACCCGCCCACCCGCCATTATCAAACTATCTTTTATTCTTCTCATACTGATAACAAGCTAACAGGATACAGGTGGTGGTGATAACAAACTATCTTCTATTCTTCTATTCTCTTTCGGGTTTTTTCTTCTTCTTCAATCGAGCACACCACCACCACCGCGACACCATATTTTCTACAAGAATCATCACCACCACCTTGTATCTCTTCACTTTGCTTCTTCTCGAATCTCTATCAGGTACTGTACTACTGTATCTTTAATTCTGTATTTGGTTTAATTATTTTTTTGACCTATTTGAAATTTATTTTTGTATGATTACATGATTGAGTAACAATTGATTATGGGTTTCATTAGTTCTGAGTGATTTTACCTTCGAACCCTCTTGAACTTGTCAAATCACCTCTTTAGGAAACCTTCTTGAGATTTGATTTTTGCTGCATTCTTTCTTTTATATTTTTTTACAAACTGCAATGCCTTAATAGTTAAACTGGGATCTAGGCCATTGCTTTTTTGGTTTGACTGACGCACCACTGAATGGATTGTAGAATACTGTAATACACATGGTCAGTATTCAGATTGCCAAATGTGTTTCCCTTTTACAAACAATAATATCAAAATTGTCAGTCTCCAGTATTTATCTGTTTGCATTTTCACTCTCTGACAAAACTATTACAAGACTAGGATAGTAAAACAAGTAACTTTAACTACACATCAGACATTCAAAGGTACAACAGCTTCAAATTCCATTCACAGTAAACGCATAGTCATGCATTAACAGAAAACAGAATTCACAAAAAAAAAAAAAAAAAAAAAAAAAAAAAAAACAGAATTGTACATGTTTCAACAAGGAAACGGAATTCTGAATATCCGGGCATATTATGTTGTTATTAGTATAAGTTGCCACTGACTAAAGTCTTAGCTACAGGAACTCTGTTACAATTTGACTTTTCTTGGCGCATGATGAGTTGTTGTATTTGCTAGTTAACTGTGTGTCAAAGTGCGGCAATATGCTCAAGTTTATTTTGCTTCTTTTGTTTTCTGAACTATTGATTTGTTTTCAGGAACGTCCAATTCCGATTGTCCACCGAGTAATCAAGGTAATTACTTTGATAAGAAGCTTGCGTTCATTTTTGCATTTAGAGTAGTAACTTCATTGTTGTGTCCTATGTGTATAAAAAACACACTACACTTGAATTTGGCTTCTACCAAGGTCTTTTTAGATACTTCAGCTTACAGAATTGCGACTTTAAAATCTGTATAGAAATTGACCAATTTACTGTCACTAGAGGAAAGTACTGACAGGCCAAATGCATGACTATAAATTGTATATCAATGTTGTTTTTGAACATGATGTCCAAATGGAGTTTCACTCTTTACAATTAACTGTAAAATTTTCATGACGATCGGGCAACATCAGCTATTGAAAAACTTGAATAAATTGTGACTGCATTCTGTAAAAACGGAAATCCTTTATAGGCTCAATCATCCATCATTATCTCATTAGATAGTCATCGGATTGAGTTGTAACTTGTAACTTTCGTTGTTTGTTCTATGTGATGTCATTGATGTATAATAGAATTATAAGGGTGATGGGACCTAAGGTCCTTGTTTATGGATGTGTATTAGTTCTTTTCTTTACAGCATCATGTAATGCTTAACTCTCATGTGAACCTCATGAATAATTGTTGTTATTCCAATTCTTAATTATTTGTCTAAGCTTTATATAAATGTGGCAACAAAAAACCACTAAGATTCACTCCTGTAACATGAATTGCTCTTGTTGTGGTGTTTGTTGTGTCTCCACCATCTCTACCAAATGACACCACCAACAATTTCCCTCATGCTCACTTTTATGGGACATTACTACTTGTAGATTATATATCACTTTCTGTAGTGGTCTTATGAATGACAAGTTATCTAGGTTTTGAATCTTGTGAATTGCAAAAACTATATACTGATGTTGGATTATGGTCCTTTTTATCCATATTTAGTCTGAAATAACATGGCTTATTATTATGTGTTCTTTTCTGGGTTCGCCCAGTTACTTGCGCAACATCATGTTGTCTGAAATACGACACTTATGCTTCAAGTTATACTCATCAAGTCTCATGTTTAAGCAATTGTAATCACATTAGTTCTTGCTCATAGTTGTCCGTTAGAGGGTAAGCTCTGTAACAGCCTTGGACTCATGTCTCCATCACAAAGTTTGCCCTAGGCTCGTTGAAAGAAAGAGTTAGGAACAGAAGAACTTAAGATTCAGGAACAGAAGAACAAAACAGGACAAAACAGAAGGATAGATGGAGTGGGCAGGTGACCCGCGGTCACCCGCACCCGACCCGCCATAAAGTTGGGTCAGACCTGACTCAACCCGTTCTACGGCGGGTTGGGTGCGGGTGAAAAATCAAACCCGACCCAACCCACCCGATGTGTAGCTCCAATCGTTGTACCCTGTTCGCAGCTACAATGTCCTATTCAACCCAATTACTGAACTTAGTAGCAAACTAATATCGCATTATATGGCCCTCATTTTCAAAAACTAAAAGAAAGGATGACAAATTTACAATGGTACGTTAGATTTCAGCAGCTACTCCCAAGTACACTGTATTCTGCCCGACGATTTGATCATAGAGAATTAATCATATCCCATGGTCGGAAAATACAAAAAGTTCATTGGAGTCCAATCGCCAACATCCTCAGCTGCAATGCTATGTTTCCAACTGCCATACGGGCAACAAGGAAAGGGCCAATTTGAACTACCCATCTGTTGCAAATGCAGCTTCACCTTCTCTTGTACTGATTATAAAATTTCCTCTCTATAATCCATCAGGAAAGAAAAAGATGAGTAACACCAGTGCATAAACATATGCAAAGATGTGCAGGAGTAAATCATCCAGAAGAAACAGAGACTAATGGATTACGATAATTTAGATGTTATTACTTTCCAAGTGAATACATTAGGAGCAAAAGGTGGAAGGCACTGTATCCAGTATGTGATCCTTTTCACATCCAGCCAACAGCAAAAGATGATTCGTAAACTAATCCCTAATTCATCATAATAAATATTTGAAGGAAAAGACGTTAGTAGCTTCAGTGGTTTAATATTACCAGAATTTAAACCTTCATGCCAACTTCGAAGAACATTAAAAATAAACCTAACCCACGTGGCTTTAAGATTCAGCCTTCTTCCTGAAGGACACAAAATACCAGATGCAAATCACCAAAGTCATCAATCTGCAACATTTACCAGTTCATATTCAACAAGAGAGAGATTGTTGTCCTCTTTAACAACAAACTCTGCAGGTTCAGTAACCTCCACACGGCCCCATTTATCAACTGCTAACCTCATGGACCCCTTGAACATGTCGATCTTTGCGTTCCGCAGAATAACAGTTGAGTCTGCCTTCATCAAGTCCACTGGGTGAAAACAAACCCAAGTTAAATTAAAACCTAGCAAAATTCATTATTTATTCAAAATGAGAGTGCCATATAAGCTACAGCAAACAACTAGACCAGAGAACTTCACCAGACAACATACATATTACAACAAACAGCTGCTTACACTATTACCCATATGGGATTTTATCTCCTTCACAGTATACAGGACAGCTTATTGTCAGCTAATGGTACATTGTATTTACATAAAAATCATTCACACATACTAAAATGGCTTTCACCGCGTGTTGTCTTACATCATGCCCATAACGTGTATGATTTGCATCGTGCCTGTCTCTCTTCGAGAGTAATCTCGAAGGATGTCGAATTTTATTTTCCAAAGTTTTATAGTTTCCAATAAAAAACTCACAAGGTTTAAATTGTGTCTGCCGAGCTTTCAAGTATAAGGTACACTTAAGATAACACTGATCTTTGGGTATTAAATTCATGAACAGCCAAGAATGGTAAAGGCTAAAAGAAAAAGATTTACAAAAAGGGGAAAGCGTAGTCCCATTTTACCAATTCACATAAACTCATAAACAACATGCAGTAAGTGTTGAAATTTAACCCTATCAACAAAGCATAACAGAACCAAAGTAAAGTTACTATTGGTATCTATGCAACATGAATACCACAACAAGAGTAAATTAGTGTTGGTATCTATGCGCAAATGATATACAGTGCTTCGGAAAAATGTTGAGGCCCAAAAGACAAGCAATTCAGTCATTCAATTAATAAATGAGATATACATAGTCTTGTCTGCAAAATGAAAATCTGTATGTAATATAATTGGCACATAAACAAAGACAAGACATGTACAAATAGTAACAATCAAACCACATCATATAGCTACACTTGAATCATACAACTACACTAGCAGGAGACCAAAATTAGGGCATTCTTCTATCTCCAATCATTCACTCTTACGCCTAGGGTTTTACAACAAAAGGAACATACAGCTCTAAACTGGACAGGAGAGCGAGAGATGGGAGTTTTTATACCTTGTTCATTTCGAGCAGTGAAGAGGATCGCCCCAGTTTCATCTCCAATAAGGCACTCAGCGATGCTAGTCTGACGAGGTTTTTGTTGCTGAGTACCAGGACGTCCCTTCTGCAACACAGTCGTAGAAGTAACTACCTTCACTACGAGATTGTGTCCGCTAGTTCCAGGCTTTATCTGTTCAACCTTCTTAAACACAGGCTTCCTCATTTCTGGTTTGGTCACTGTTGTTTGTTGTTGTTGATCCGCCATTAAATTATGATGACTGTGATGAGTATGTCTTATAGAGAGAACAGAGATGGGGTGAGAGACAGTTTCAAAACCCTAACCCTAGAAAAATAAATTAAACCCTTCTACGCTGTTTGGTAATTCAAATTGAAATTTGTTTCTAACTTATCTCTCTCTCCTCTCTCCTCTCTCCTCTCTCATCAAGTCTTCATTCCCCTCTTTTTCTGATTTTTATTTATTACTATTTCTTCTTTTGCAGGATTTTTTGGGAGAAGAGATTGTGAGTGAGAGTTATTTTTGGGTGCCAAAAATGCGATATTTAAGTGAAGTGGTTGACCACGCTTGTTTTAACAGCAACATCCCTAGGTACAGGTTCAGTCATAAGTATGGATTGGGCCATGGTTTGTTTTATCCATATCCACTAATACTGACCCAGGATTTTTAGTTGTGAAAACTATTCTCTAGTTTTTTTTAGTTTTTCTCACACAAGCTCATTTTCCACTTCAAAACCTACTTTCAAAAATTCATTGAGATCCCTTTTTAGTCGAAATTTTATTAGAGACTCATTATCTTAAAATTATGCTTTTTTTTCTTAATGGTTTAACTGCCCTTTTAGATAAAATGTGATATAAATTTTATTTCTGACAAACTAAAATATAACATGTTAAATTAGTTGCACGCCAAAATTTTATAAATTTTATCTTCTTAGAAAGTTTAGAGATCTACCCAACAAGAACAAATAATGGTATCAAGTTTAAGTTTTTTATGAAAATATTGGAAGTCGTTGTATTTTTAGACACATACGTCGTTTTAGTAGATGCATAACCAAATTAGTGGATGCATGAACCAAAATATATCTGCATAATGTGTTGTGCACCCTTTATGGTGACTGCATAGGTCATTATGCATCCTTTTTTGGGGGAATATTATTTTTTAGGCACATAGATATTAATTTTTTTATTATTGTGTTGACGATAAACAAATAATTGTACTTTTGATATTGTAATTGTAGAATTTTTGTAAGTTTTTTTTCTTGATTTTTGCACTTATGGTGTTTATATTAGTGCATGTGTATTTATTTGTATTATGCAGCTATTTTTTTGTTAGCACTGAAATCAACCAAAAAATGGCAGCTTAATTTTTTACGCAGCTAGAAAAAGATTGCATAACCAGTTATGCAATCGAGAAAATGGATGCATAATTGTTATGTAGCTATTTTAACAAATGCATAACGATTTTTCATCCATTAACTATTTTGTATTTGATAAAGTGGTTGCATAACACGCAAAAGTGAATGCATATGCATAATGATGTTAGTGTATTGTATATGCATCCTTATTTTCGTTATTCATCCATTATTGGTGGTTGCATAACATTTTTGATGACTGCATAATAGGTTATGCATCCACTAATCGACATTTGTGCCTAGAAGAACAATCATCTCCGACTTTTTCGTAAGAAAATTAAATTTTATATTATTGTTTGTACTCGTTGTATGAATCTCTTAAAATCTTTCCAACGAGATAAAATTTGTAAAATTTCAAGGTACAATTTTTTGATATTTTATATTCTAGTTTGCTTGTTGATTATACCTCTGAAAAATAGGATGCATAACGAGTTATGCAGCCACTTTACCGAGGAGAGGGAAAATCCAATATTTATTTTTATACATGTAATGCATATGAAAGGTACTTGTGTCTTGTTCCTCTCTTTTTATAATTTCATATAATTATAGGTCTGAAAATATCTAGAAAATATTTTGTTCATGTGAAAAGGAAAAAAATTATTTTTTGGGCCTGAGCAAATTTTCCCTTTTTAGTTTATCTATATTGTTATATCAAATTTGTATCGTACGATAAATAGGGATACAACCCAATATTGACTGAAACATAGTAGAAAAGGCATGTAAACATCAGGTCTTTATATTTAAGTTTTTCCATTATCTTTAAAAAGGTGGATTGTTATGTGTGTTCTACATTCACGTTGGGTTTTCACTATCAATGAAATGTGATCGTTTAAATCTAATGTAATGGCTTATTCGAATAACAATATTTTTCGGATTCAACAACTTAATAACTTTGTTTGACTAATCTATTGTTCAGAGAATTATATTTAACATTTAATACATGCACATCAATATGATGGAGGATGGCAATAACTTGACATAAATCCCTAGTTCAGGTCAGTAGTGGTCAATCTAAGCCAAATACCACCACATTGATACCTGATATGGCAAACCATGAATTAATATGATAAAGTATGGACTTTGCTGCATATCACCAAGGCAAGTACCAACCGTCTGCAATATTATGTTATGTTTCAACTTACTAATAATATTTTTTTTTTTATCGTACTCATAACAACAGTAGTGGTAACTTCATAACTTCTACCGAATTCTAGACCTTATAAATCAAGAGAAGTTTTTCACGGCCACAACGGTAAAGTAAACCATCAAGAATTTATCCTGAGGCTAGGTTCGATATGGGTAATGTGGGCTTGAAGTAGTCATATTGATCAGGTGCAACTTTGGTTAGCCTACCTTATCCGGTATTGTCTCTTTATAAGATAGGTATAATGTATGATCATGTTTTCTTCGAGATTTATACTGTAAGAAAATAAA
Organism: Papaver californicum; assembly: GCA_023531435.1. NCBI lineage: Eukaryota > Viridiplantae > Streptophyta > Magnoliopsida > Ranunculales > Papaveraceae > Papaver > Papaver californicum. The sequence goes on along the minus strand of JAJJMC010027962.1, from coordinate 248,068 downwards.
ATTTGATTACCTTCAAAATTATTTCGAAAGGAAATAAGAAAGTGTTATAAATTTGATTCAACATTGGGTTGTCAATGGGTACCCGAATACCTATAACCGGATCAGATCTGAGTCATTCGGTTCCTGAACCGATTCTTAATTTTGAACACATCAGTGATTTCGCTTCCTAATATGTAGACCCGGATAGTACCTGTTAACAACTGGTTCTAATTGGGTATACTCATCTGGTACCTGAACCTAGTATATACATGAACTTTACAAGATTCGAGTTGCAGCAAGAACAAATCTTGTAATCTATATTTTAAGATACAAATTCAACAAGAACAAGTCTTGTGAGATCTTGACAATCAAGCTAAAGAATATTCAGGTTGATCAACGTACTACTTGTAATATTTCAATCATAAAGATAAAAAAAATATAATACGAAAAAAATTATCATAAGACACCAAATTTTTTGTTAACGAGGAAACCTGCAATCTAACAGTAAAATCTTGGGACCTCGTCCATTTTGAACACCATATTATATTAAGCCGCTATGAACACTAGCCTACTATTAGACTTCGGACTGGAATGTAGTTGAAACCGAATCAACACTCATATCAATTGAGCTTCAGTCGTGCACCTTATGTCTCTTGGATCTCACAAGACCCTTGCACTTGATTCATCTAGTTTTCGTCCTTTAAAAGCATAGGAGTTTCTTCAACTGAAGTAAAAACTTTAACTGACCTGCCTCTAACATGTATTCTACTAATTTTTTTTAGATATATTTTCAAATAGGGTAATGGAAATTTGTTTGCTTATGAGGGATCTTCAAAAGAAAAGAAGATATCAAGCAAACCTCAATAATAAGGATAGCTTACTTTCTTCAAAAGGTTAGAGATACCTAATTGATTATACCTCACAAGATCAATCTAAAACGAGTTTAGATATCAATCTTATGGAATTACAAAGTCTGAAACGAAGATTCCTTTATATTTTTCATAAATCTTATTCCCTAATATGTAATTCTTGTATGGACGTATAACATAAGACATGGACCTTAGAATATACACGAATTACGATGATCAAGATAAGATTTCGAATATCAAGGATCATTCATGTAAAAGATAGTCTGACCAAGCTTCACGAATCCTTAAGTAAAGACTTTAAAATTTGTAACCTTATACAGTTTCACAAAGAAACCTAGGTCTTTAAAGGATGACTCTAACCGTAAACATAGGTTGCCAAGATTGAGATTCGAGGTTGCAGAGAGTCATCTATTTATATTGATGAATAAAACTTGATTGCTTAAAGTTTGAGTAATGATTTCTTAGGGACAAAGTAAGTTCGCGAACTAGTTTTCATATATATGAATTACTTTGATCCCAAGTGACTGTTTTCTTGAGCACAAAGCAAGTTCGTGAACTAGTTTCTATTTAAGAATTACTTTGATCCCAAACAAACTTAACTTCTCAATATAGAATGATCGAAAGAATGGAAACCATGTAGGCATATAAAAAGTTTTCCTTGAGTTTCAAAGAAGAATGTGTACCTGCATATTTGTAATTATAGAAATATGCACAAAGTTAGCCCATAATGAACTAAGTAAGTTTGTGAACTATCAAGCAATATTGGAGTGTACAGAAACATACTAAAAAGTGTACCGTTCGCGAACTTGATAAATCGGTTTGTGAACTTGAGTATGTCTCGAAGTGTCCAGGAACAAACGCAAAAGTATACCGTTCACAAACTTATAAAATCAATTTGTGTCCAGAAATATCAAGATTTCGTACCAGTTCTTGAACTGAAAAGTTAACCTTTAAAACCATTTCACGAACTGACAAGAATTCAGTTTGTGAACAAGTTTTTGAGAACTGAAAATTTCAGTCTGTGAACAAATTTGCGAACTGAAACAGTTTGTGAACAAGTTTGAAAATTTGGTACTTCTTGATATTTTTAGGTCTATATTTTCGGATACATAGTTTTTTGAACAATAAATTATTCTCAACCTACAAAGCAATAAACCTATAATTATCCAATGCTTGCATTCATGTTTTGGAATTTTTCAAGAACAAGCTTGAACTCGAAACTTCTTATTTGTGATTCATCAATTATATTAAAGTGAATACGACATTGTCTCGGTAAATAAAATGGTAGATATAATGAGTAAATAGGATAGTCACTCTTCATATGCCTTAGTTGATGAAGTCCTCGCAGATGTCTTCGTTGTTATTCGGTCTTCAATCTTCAAGGGTTATACGGTGAATTATGATACTCAACTACGATGCTCAAATCCTAGTATGAGCCTAACTTTAGTAAACTATAAATCAAGATATAGTTTTGTTCATCCAACATTGACAATAAGCTTAACATACCAAAACTAATGAGTTTGACAGAGCGGTGCTTTAACAAACATTATTTCATTTATTTATAAATTATATTTCAAGCCTCCGGCGGAAAACCTTAACTTGGCCGGAGTGCTAGCATTATTTCATTTAGTCATAAATTTTATTTCAAGACTCCGGTGGTAAACCTTAACGTTAATGGAGTGCTATAATCATTTCATTTTGTAGTAAATTTCATTCCAATCCTCCGGTGGCGAACCTTAATGTTGCGGGAGTGCTAGCATCATCTCATTTAGTCAGAAAATTTTATTTCAAGCCTCTGATGGCAAACACATACGTCGTCGAAGTGAGCATTTCATTTATCCATAAATTCTATTTCAATCTGGGGTGATCACTGAGTGGCTCTCCGGTCACCTAGGGAACAATAACCATGAAAATTCCATTGTAAGGAGATAATGTATTAAGTTATTTTGGTGTGGTTAATCAAATCTTGTGAGATATTTCATGATGCAGATCAAATTTTCACATATAAAACACCGAAAGCTAATACTGAATCCTAGGTGCAAGCCGCAACTACCTTTATACGAATGCTCCTAAAACAGGCGATACCGGGGACATGGTAGAAAGTCCACGATCGGTGGCAAATGACTAAAGTCCGTCTTTCTTTTGAAAGCCATGAAGGAGACAAAACTATAGAGATATATAAATATACGAAAGCAAAATGAAGTCAAAATTTAACATAATAAAACGTTGATTCTAATACGCAAACAATTAGACAAAGCCAAAACAACAGTTGCGCAGGAGAAAATAAGACCAAATCGAACTATGAACCGCCATAATAAAGGTCATAAAGAAAGTCTGTTGATATGCCTTGAATCATTTGTTTGCCGGAATACTACGGGGAGTCCGAGGGGCAGAGCCCCTCGGCGGTGGTCTCGCTTTTGTGTTGATTATTCTCCGAAGATGTGAAGAACGTCGTCCCGGGCGTCATACGACCCGTTGAAGGTTTGATAATAGGTTTGCTTAAGGGTTTAAGTGTAATCTAATGATTTATTATATTTCATTTCCTTTAATGTTACGGGATGTATGCCTTTTCGATTCAATGAAATGATTTATTATCTTTTTTAAAAAAAAATCGAATTCCAATTTGGGGCTACTTATTAGAATCGGTAGTTTAAGAATTTCTTAAACTACTGATTAACATAATCGGTAGATAATAGTGTACCCAAGATTTTTAATATTAGTTCGAACTTAGTGTACATATTTTTTGTACACTCTTGTTACACCAGGCCTCAACGGTTTTTTTTTTTTTTGAAAAGAACAGTCGTTAAGACTCTAATCTATATAAGGAGGGTGACATCTTCTCATTTATGCACCTCCAATACATTTTAACACTCCAACTTCGAAGAAATAACCGTATAGATTAATGGCTCAACCTATTCTCAACTAAAACAACCACCTTTTTTATCTCTTTTCCTCTACCGATTCTTCTTCTCCCTTTACTCTCATTCTCCATTGAAAATGTCTCCAAAATCTTTACCTAAACAATCAAAGAAGGGAAAGGAAAAGATGGTGATAGAGGAGTTCAAAACCATTGAAATCAATTCGTCAACCGATTCCGAGGCAGATATCTATGTTTTGGATCCTCGACTCTTTTTAAGGGAGAAAGACTTGTCAGGCATAAACCCATACTACAATGAAGCTGGAGAGTACATAGGTCCACTTCAGGCTGATCCTAAGGGGAACGAGAAGAAGAAGAAGAAGCGGGTTGACACTAGGACCAAGTCGAGAGTAACAAGGAGTGGAAGAATTTCATGAGATCAATGAGATTGATCACTTTCAATTTCTATAATGTGTTTTGTTTTGTTTTTTTCGGATGTTTTTAGTTTTTTTGAACAAGTTTAATGAACAATATGTAGTAAGTTTATTTGAACAAGTTTTTCTCCGGATGTTGAAATAGTTTTACGAAGTTAGATGTTAAGTAAAATCGGCATAATCGGTAGATAATAATATTTCTAAACTACCGATTATATACAATCGTTAGTTATTAAATTCATGTGCTACCGATTATCCATAATCGGTAGTTATTTATGTTCACTAACTACCGATTGTGGCAAAAAAAACTTCTGGACAACAAAACCATTTTAATCGGTAGATAAAATTGATCTTTAAACTACGGATTACAAAGTTTAAAATTTTAAAGTTTGATTCATTATATGTTTACAATCGGTAGATATAAATTTTCAATTCCTACTGATTGAGAAAGATGAAGAGTTCGAAATTTTGGAAGTTTTGAGAAATTCAATCTGGGGCGACACCTATAATCGGTAGTTTAAGTACTCCACTAAACTACCGATTGTACAATCGGTAAGAATAAAAATCACGAGCCTACCGATTGTACAAAACTATAACTCGAAAAATCAATCTAAAACACTCTTGATTTTTATTCCAAAACTAACTCAAATAATTTTCTAACACTAACTATAACCAAATTAATTAACTAATTAATCAAAATTAACACTAATTAAGCAAGGATAGATTAGCCATTATAGAAATTATATGGATAAGGGATGTATTGAGATTACTTCAAAATGACCTTATTTTGTTTTATTAGTCGTCCCTAATTAGTTTTCGGTCGCCCTCAAATTCGCAAGGTTAATTAGGCAAAAAACTCATTCATTCAAACAAAAACTAACCACTCATAACATTTCTATACTACTCGGTTACATAACTTATTTTTCTATAAAATTGTTAGATCTTGTAGTTCAAAGGTTGAACTCCAAGCTCGTTATCATTTTTATTCAGATAGATCTAAGAAAAAAAACTTCCACAGTGTGGCTTCCGTTTAAGAGATAACACACAATATAAACTGATTGTATAATATAAATCATGAAGCTGACATTAGATCCTAATTAGTAATTCACGATACGAGTAAAGTTCGGGACGATAAAAGTATGAGTATTATTCGTTTTTGTAGAATATGAATCTGGTCCACTATCCGGTCAACAATTCGTGATTCAGAAATAATTTGAAACGACATATATACATGTATAATTCGTTTTAGAGATACGAATTTGGGAAACAAAATTCGATATACATTAACCTATAAAAAAATTATTTTTAACATAATCTTGTCTTATGTATTATGATTCTATGATTTAAATAAACTATACATATGATATATATATATAATATGATCAACAACTAACATATATGTTAGTAATATAAGATTTAAATTAGTATACGTCAAATTATAAAAGTTAGAAATATGATAGAAAAAAATATTAATGATGACATAACAAAATATTATACGGTCTATTTAGTTCAGTAAGTCATAAATATATATATAGTTCGTTTTATACTAGAAATTCTTAAAATTAAATGGAGATTCCAAACTTAAAGATGATCCAGACGGATATGCGAATTTTTAACGTGGTTAGACCCTCTTGGTACAGATATCCTTTCATTATTGACTTTCTCCCCACCTGAGGGACTCACCCTCCTATGAGTGATAAAAGGAGTACCAAGAAAGAGACTTTCGGGATGAGTATGGGCTATGGAGATACTTCGATGCAGTCCTAGTCAAGTGGGACCCGCTCATCCATTCTTATCCTCCACGTATATTATCCAGTACTATATTAAAAATAGCGATGCAATACAACTGAACGCAGCTTAATATAGCAGTGCAATATACATCAAACACGTTGATTACGGTTTGAACATTGAACTTGTTCTGCTGGTCAAACAAATATCTTACATTCAATTTTTAGACAAGAGTTGGAAATATTTACGGAGTAATAATTGATAGTACAAAAGAAGTTCTATATATACAAGGAGGAGTTATCAAACCTATACTCAACCGACGATAAGAAAATAACATTTTAGAAGAGGAGCAAGATATTAAGAAAGAAAGAGAAATATGGTTCTGTTAGACCAACTATGGGATGATGTTTTTGGTGGTCCTAACCCTGAAAGAGGCCTTGGTAAACTCAGGAAGCTCTCAAGTATGCTCTCTGATCCATCTGTTTTTTGTTTGCTGCAATTTTTTGTTAAATTTGGTTGATGGTTTTTCTTGTGGTGCTGCATAATAAGCTGGCGGGGAAGGAAGCAGTGGTAAGTATTTTCAGAGGTCGATATCCATGCCTTTAGGGAGGAATGATAGTACTCCAGGAACACCAACAACACCAGGAACACCAGGAACACCTAATAAGGCGAAAGAGAACGTTTGGAAGAGTGTTTTTCACCCTGGTGGTAACCTTACTAATAATAATAAATTCATTGGCGGTGAAATGTTTGATAAGCCCCATCCCAACACTCCTAGTGTTTATGACTGGTAAGAACTGTACGGGCTTTCATGGTTTTTGTACTTATGAATTCCTGATCTACATAATATATGCATGAATGTATATTTTACATGCAGATCTATGTTGTATTCGTATGATCGGACATAAACCATTAAGATCTGAGTTGTAGATCTTGGGTTTGATCAATTGAGTTAATCGTTGTTACAGGCTCTACAGTGATGACACAAGGAGCAAGCATCATCGTTGATTTGGACTTGGGAGAGTTAATTGGTATCATGCATATGTACATACTTATGTTTAGTTTTGTTCTCATAAACAGTTTCACGCGTACGTGGCTGGAAATTTGCCGTGGCTGGAAATTTGGCGTTGTTTTGTTTTATTTCGTATTGATAAAGTGGTTGTCTGTCTGTTTTTGTGTTCCTGGAGTAGTACAGTAGACCTGCGTTTGTGTTGCGCTGTTGCAGCTGTTTTGTGTTCGATCCATCGTCGGTTGTGTAAATAACGATGGATCTGGAATGATGTACTGCTTTGGTGTTTTAATCGAATAAAAGTGATCGTTAACTAAGTACTTAACAGGGTTCTGGATCTGGACCTTCTCGTTTATGTACCGTTTAATATTTGCCATCATAACATTTGATCCTGATTAGATTTTTAATTTAGCCGTGCCAACTCCAATGGATTGGATGATGTTTCGCCATAGTGGAAAGCATTGGGGTTTCACTTTATAGATCTTTCTTTCACCGACACCATTTGCAAATTCTGCTACATTGAACCTTGCTATAAGGCAAAAAATGGAAGAACTAGAGTACTCCCGTTTTTGGTTCCTTCATAGTCTAGCTTATTTAAAACAAAAATCAGAAGAAGCGTGCACTCAGCAATCAGATGCTTACTATTGGAATTTGCTCGTCATATTTCAGCCACAGAAGGAGATGGAAAATAATGAACTTGCAAAACTTTCGGACAATCAGAGTCCCAACAAGTACATGAATGAGACATGCATGCTTAGCAAACCTAATCAATTTTATTTTGCTTATTAGGTTGCTGTATTACATATTAGTACAGAAAGGTACAATTACTCTCTAGATTACATCGAACCTTTCTGACTTGCAATGATACACCTCAGAAAAGTACTTCCAAGAATTATGTACCTGTTATTCACCCTCACATGGGAGGCTTCATTTCAATACGTAGCTTTAATGAAGTTTCTTCAGGCATGCTCACAACTTACTAGGAATAATTTCCTTGAGAAAGTTTTCTACTCTAACAAGTTGGCTGGGCGGCTTTGGAAACATCTCACCTCGTCTTTCTGAAATGAATTTGGCAAAACTTGAGCCTTTTTTCTTTCCCATCCTTGTTAATTGCTTTGCCTAGTGATTGTGGCTGCGTAGGAACTGTAGGCACTGGAACTCGCTTGGCGATATTGGTGGCAGCATTGCCCACACAGAAGAAAGGTTTTCATTTGGTTTGTCAAGAATTTCTAATATTGATAGATCCTTCATCTCTGCTGGAACAAATAGAGCGCAACTGTTATCCCAACTCATGGTTATTTCTCAATATCTCCACAATATCTTAGAGAAAATTTGAGAAACCAGGTAATTCACCTTTTGAGAACTTGAAGATGGGCTCAAGTGCTGCACATGGAATGCTGAAGTTCAGATGCGGAATCACAGTTCCTCCTCCATGCCTCGCATTGCTACACCAAAAAATAAAAACAGAATTTTGTGACTTTTGCAGGCAAAAGATGATTCACGGTTCAATAACTTAATGCTAGGGCCTAGGCATATCGAAGGAATATGATGCATATCGATCTACATCTTTCACAAACAATATAAGTACTTACTCACAGTGTAAGCTTAAGTTAACATTAATACCTTGTTACAAGCCCAATCATAAGGCCCTCTGAGTTAATAACTGCACCACCACTACCACCAGGATGCACTGCAGCTGTTGTTTCAAGCATAGCTGGATAATCACTTTCTGTGCTCTCTTGCAAACCTCGTCCATCGGAAGGGAGTGAGTTCTGTGCTTTGACCACACGTGCTACCACACCAGAGCAAACTGATGGGTATGCATCTGATTCAAAATACAAGCAAAACAAGATAAATCATAAATGCTGTACAATGTTTTTCAATAAAACCACGACTTTTGCCTGAAATTAAGGTACTAAGAGACTTACCAGATCGTGGTTCAATTAGTCCATGCCCAAGAACATGTGCCTTTGTTCCAGAAGATAGGCATTTAAATTCTGGAATAATTGGGCATAGCTGGTTCGGAACAGACTCAAGTTGTAGTAATGCAACATCCAAAGGACCCTTGGATACATATACTAACCTAGCATCACACCAAGTCCAGGGATTTGTATGATCCAATCGAACACGTATCCTTCTATAGGTATTAAAAATTGACCCACCTCTATACGGATTTTGGTCAGCATCCTTATGTGCCTTGGAAGTCTTCACCATCCTGGGAAGCATATCTTCATGCTCCTCTTGATGCTCTCCACTTCTATCAAGCCATGTAACCACAGATTCCGTAAAGTTCATGGAGATTGAAGATAGTGTGGATTGATTCATTCCACCCTGCAGGGTGGTTTTGCCGAACCTCCATGGTTCCAGCAGGTGTGCGTTCGTGAGTATTAGACCCTGACTATTGAGTATCACTCCTGAAGCCCAAGCTCCTTCATTTATCGTTATCAGAGCAATAGAGCACATTGCCTTCTCAATTGGAGATTTAAGAGGGTTATGAACAATAAGGCTATCAGAAGAATGAACATTGTCGCTCCACACAGATGCTATCGCTTCCCATGGAATCACCAGCTGTTAGCCAGAGCTTGAGTGTTATAAGTTAACCGGAAGAAACTATGAATGGGACACAGAGATGTTCAAATGATACCAAGTTACCTGGATTTCAGCACCACCAACTCGTTGTCTTAAAGGTCTACTAACAATACCAATAAGCCGTGCACGTTCACCAAAAACAGGACCACCTTCCATCCCTAATTCGTCAAACTATTAGCATGGATTGGGAACCTAATAGCATATGAAATCACTATGTATCTTAAGCCAAATATTATCCTACCAGGAAGGCAGCGGATGTCGGCCATCAGTAACGAGCTTTTATTAGAGTCCGAAGGATATGAATTTGCGACAGATCCAACAGAAATGCTGGTTCAAGCGACAAACATGTCACAACAAAATAGCCAAATCACAGCCTTGGAGATAACTGAATGAAAAAAAGAGCAGTCGTTAAAAGAAATGCATTATGTTGCAATCTGCTTGACAATTAGGCATCAGAAATTGGTTCATGCCCAATAACTTTCATAGAGAAGTACACTGACACATGAATTGTCTCTTTCACAAATTCTAAATCTAAGTGAACCATACTCTACTTTCACAATTTAGGGATCAGAAATAACTTTCAAGAACTTTTCCATGGCATCCAGTTGACTCCATAAAGATAGCCAGAAAGCCTGATAATTTTAATGCTTTATAAAATTCACTGTTTTTTATTTGTTTGTAAAACACGTACAGTAACCTTCTTAACATTTAAGCAATAGAAAAGCGGTCAAGAAAATGACAAATATTGCATCACAGCCAAGAAAGAGAAATAGGAAACCAGTTAAATCTAAAACATTCTTTAAGTTTAACTGCCTAACCAATTAAGGAAGTGGACTGGTGACAAGATACCAAATGGAGATCCCATAGCTACAAGAAGATCGCCCCTTTTGTTTGATGGTGCAATACGCAGATCTGGGAGATCCTGAATAACCATGATCCATCCAATCATCTTGATGAGCATATAACTGAAGTAAAATGCATGGAAAAGTACAAAATAAGTACGAAAGAGAACAAAATTTTGTGATGACTTAATCCATTTCCGTAGAACCACCTGGTAACCGGAGAAGGAAACTACATATCACCTCAATATGAAATGAAACTCCAAGAAAAGCAATTCTAGTGGTTGACATGGCCATCCATCTTGAATTGGTCGATTCACTCATTGGATGACCTTGCTTCTCCAGTGAAGATCTGGTGTCATTTCCAACCTGGATGAGTTCATAAGAGCAACAGAAAACAAACATATGCTTCAGGAAGCCTAACAGAACCTCGTTACAATCATCTTTATTACAAATGTAATAGACACGTGGTACTAAATAATAAATGCAGAATTCAGAAACCTCCCCAACCCCCCACCCCACCCCACAAGATGCTCATCATGATACTAAATCCTAACTGAAGGTCCAAGATACAAGCAACCATAAATTCAAGAAGCACATTTTCGAATTTGATACAGGTCAAATCGAGTTATCGTGGTTCTTAATGCTTATTAGTTAAAATCTTCAAGTCTCTGTATAATTAAGCATCTATGATATATAAAAAAATCTAGCAAAGTTATAACTGTTGTTGCCTACACCACTTGGCTACATTATAATGGTATTGTTTAACTCTGATGATTCAGTTGATTGTTTTCTAAGTATCTACTAGTCACTTCTCTGCCTATCAGTACAGTTTCTAATATTACTCCCAATGGTTTAGCCCAACGAAAAAAGGATACAACTTTAACACATCTAAGGAAGACTAAATGAAGCCAAACATGCCATGAGTGTGACTTTGCAAGTGGGAGCCTACTTTAACTAACCTGTGGACGAGGTGGTCATTGAAAGCTTGATGATCAGTATTCAATGAGGCCAAGGACCAGCCTACTTCCCATGACCCTTGTTTAGTTAAGCTGGCAGGAGCTTCAACTAGTGCCAAGAGAGAACACGATGCTACAGGGACATCCACCTTCTAAATACGAACTTCATTAGTTGCACGGAATAATAAAAATGAAAAACAGCAACACTTAATGGATATCGAAACCTGGTGATTACAGTACATTAATACAACTATACATAACATATTCCATCTCGGAACAACATTATTAACGTGAATCAGTATTTATCATACCATTTATACTGTACCTAAACAAAACTAAGTTATACCTACTAATCATTATTAACATGAATCAGTATTTACCATACCATTTATAATGGTTCAAACGTACTTCTGAAGGGAAAACCTTATATCTACTAAGTTATAATAGTTTACAGTAAAGTAGCTTAAAAATACTCTGAACTCTGAAGTGATGACGGACAACATCATAACTGCCAAATGTTAAAGCTTATTACCATATCGGAGGAAGAAGGCACACCTCTATCCTAATCGTAAGAAGAGCTTTGTTTTGTCTTGGAACTAACAGGATATGACATACCCCACATGTCTACCTCTAGATATTTTGCTCTTAATACTGATATAAATGATAATCTAATAGTAAAATATACTAATATAGACCCAAAATCACAAAACCATATTAAGCTCAAAGCGACATAGAAGCATACCAATGCCAAAAGTTGTGAATTCAACCACATAGATCAAGCTCATCATCGTCAGTTATGGTTTTATGTGCATTCATTTTACCCTGCAAATCGATGTGAATAAGTGAACTATATCCAATTATGCTTAAGGCCTATTGAATCTCCATTACAAAAGAAAAATGTTTAATATCTTGTACCTCGGTCACTACATCGATTTGAACTCCATGAATTAACTCAGGAAGTTCCTGAATCAAATTATACACACACAAACAAAAATAACAATAAAATATCAATCCCTAAACACCAAGAACTGAACCCAGTAAATAAAAAATTCAACCAAATAATGATTGATTACTGACCTGAGTATTATTATCACGATGTTGTACAGAAACAAAAGGTTCAACTATTGATGCAACAGTTACAACCAGAGCTGAAACCGAGGAAGAATTCTCTCGAATGTGTTTAACAATCGGAAACTTATTAAATGAATCAGGTAACAAAATTCCAGACGCTGATAGAGTTGTTTTTCCAGACCTAAAATTCAAGAATTTAGTTATAAGGTATTAAAATTAAATATATACCTCTGAATTACTACAGATAATTAAAGAATCTATTGAAGTAAATGAATCATTACTTAACTGATAGTGATGGAAAGCATGTTTTCTCATCTTTAATCCCTTTGGGTCCTAAAATTTGTTTAAGAAATTATGTGTTAATCAAGAAATTCAAGAAACAAAATTAGAGATCAGATAGAGAAAGAGAAACTTACAGGTCCTTGGATTCTAACCATGACTGAGAAATTTCGAGCAAATTCAACAATTTCTGGCAACTCCATTTTACAAGATGAATTTTCTTCTTTCGGTTATTTGTTTGAGGGCTGAGGCTTAAGACTAAACTGGAAATAGTGGAATACAGTGTAATCAAGAAGAAGAGATGAAACGAGTTTTGCCTGAGTGAGGTGGAGTTGGAAGCATTTTTAGTCTGAATTTGGTATTGCTTTTTTTATACAATGTACTTTTAAGATTCCTCAATTTTTAAAAGATGGGAAGAGGAACCTTAAAAGTTTTAAAAGTAGCTGTGATATTCTTTATATATGATTTTTTTTATAAATAGATAAAAATAATTTTAAATCTTTTACGATCAATTTTTATATATATTATATCATGTATTTATTAAAAAATTATTATTTAAATTTTAAAATACATTCTATATCAATAATAAAAATAAGAAAAGTTAAGTAATTATCTAATTATAGTTTAATTTTTTTTCTCAAAATTATATCAATAATAAAAATATGATTATTCTAAATAATATTTTTAATAATAATAAAAATATGATTATTCTAAATAATATTTTTTAACGATAATTATTATTATTATTATTAAATATAATATATATTAAGAACCAAATATATGTGTAATATATAAATATTTTATCATTTTTGAAACTCTATAAATTAAAATAAAACTATTTTGAAAGATATGTCTGTTTTTGTCATTTGTTACAACAACAACTGTTGAAGCTGATATCTTACCAAACATAATTTGTCCATTTTTTTAATCAGTTCCAGCTTTTAGTTTACGTTTACTAAACGTTCAATTGTTTTTTTTTTACAGAGCACAGCACAACAATGCACAGTAGAAAAACATTGTTATAAATCTCATAACAATACCAAACTAAGCCTTAATCGGGTGTTCTTAACTCAGTATAGTGAAGATTGGTCCTTACTGATACTCTTTACACGAATTTATCGGTATTGATATTAAGGTGGCACGTAGTTATAGGTCTCACAAGGCATATTTAAATGCACTAGGTAACTGCAGCTTGCAACAGCGAAAGGAAGAGCCTTGCTTGGGTGACGTTCGTTGGTGCTCGACCCAAGACGCAAAAGCAATCCGAATTAAAGCTAGTCAGCTAGACTAGAAGATCTTTTGGCAACAGCGGTTACCAACCCGTTAAGATTATTGGAAAAGCGAAGGAAGTTCTTCTGTATGTTCACAAGGAAAGCTAAAATGTAGTTGTCTTATAACAATTATTTTAATCTTTTTTTTTAAAAAAAATATCTCTAAATATAAAACACATTTTTTTTAAATTAAAGCGAATACATAACTTATTTTTTACTTAGCTTCAAAATTTCGTTCAAACTTGGTGTAGTTTAAAAGATATTGTAAAAAGAGTTTGACACAGTTACAAAAAGTCCTAAAATGGTTGCAAAAAGATTTTAGTAATCATTTTGATTTCTTAATTTTCTAATTCCTTCAAATCTAGCTCAAATTTCTTCAAATTGGAGCCAAAATCTTTCAATCGCACTATAAACTAACTGAAATTTACTCATAATTGATTACAATAGTTTTAAATGACCAATGGATTTGAAGAAATTGAAAAATAATTATAAAAAGTTCAATCTTCGGTCGGACCTCCACCGTTGCACGATTATCTTGTTAAAAAACACACACCCTTCATAGTCCGTACATATATATAGGGGAATTGATAAAATACCTCAATTTATGGCTTTTTTAATCTTATAAATATCCATTGTTTTTCATGTTTTACTCATTTGGTCTTCTCTGGAAGATCTATGATTTGGTAGCAGAGTAGGGTGTTGCTTGGAGCCCGCCATGTCTTCAAGAACACCTCCCTGGATTTCGGGGATGGTTACTAGGAGGGTTGATGGAGGGAGATTTATGGAAAATAAATCTATTATTTTATTATTATTATTTATATTTTATTAATGTTATTTTTAGTAGAAAAATAATTAATTTTCGGATTTATTATTTCGGTTAATTTTAGAAGAGTTTAGAAGTTTATTTTAAAAGTTTTAATAAGTTAGGAAAGTTGCCTAAAGGTAGTAGATACCTTGGGAAACAAGTTTATAGATTTTTGATAAGTTTAGGGTTTGTTTAGTAGGAGTTATCTATATAAGGAGTTCCAAAAATGAAAATTATGGAGAATTTTTAATTAATTAAAATTATTTTATTTTCATTAAACTTGTTGAGGTTATTGATTTTGATTTTTATTCATGGTTGGGTTTACCCCGAAGTCTGAACACTAATCTCATATTTATAGTCATTATTCGTAGTGAATTAACGAAGTCTAGATAACCCCATAGATTTTAGGATATCTCTTTGAAGATCAACTATTTTCTATCGATTTCTATCCATTCTACCGGTTACTTTTCAGTAATTTTATTCCGCTGCGATTATTATCATCTTTACATGCTTCTGATCTGCATCAGTTGGTTACCAGAGCAAGGTTTGATTCTGGGGTTAATAAGATGTTACTAAGAAGAGTATTCAAGGTTAATAAATTGTCAACGAGACGAGATCCGAGAAGACGTGAATATATGATCAAATCCAAGAAGGAGATTCTGGAAGTGATAGAATGTTATTTGAAGAAGTCACTAAAATCTCGATATAAACCATGCTCGCTTATAAAAGAAAATAATAGTGCAGATAACGACGTTGAAGACTTGTTTTGCCGTCATGACAATGATGCACAAAATCAAGTTATTGTTGAGAGATATACAACTCCGTTCTTTGATAAATATCCTGATGATGAGGAGGATATGAAATTTTCTTCTCAAAAAGGCGAAGAACATCCTGTTTCTGACAAAGAAAAACAGTCCCAAGAAGTTTCACATGATTTAATGGAGTTTCATAGTGAGTCATCTAATCCTGATAAACTTATTTATTTAGAAATTTCTGATATTGATGAGTTGTCTTTGCCCGAGAGTAAGATAGTTATTGATTATTGTGATACATAAATGGTCTCTCATATCTACCCTAACAAGAGAGAATTTGTTGAATCAACTTATGAAGATCCGTTTTGTGCTTCCATCATACCTCATGCGATGCATAAATTATTTTTTTACAACATCAATTCATGTGTATGTAGATTGTCATCAACGAATTACACATGCAGAACATGGTACCGGCATGATTCGAGGACGAATCTTCTCCAACGCCGGTAGAATGATGGAGGGAGATTTATGAAAAATAAATCTATTATTATTATTTATATTTTATTAATGTTATTTTCAGAAGAAAAATAATTAATTTTCAGATTTATTATTTAGGGTAATTTTAGAAGAGTTTAGAAGTTTATTTTAAAAGTTTTAATAAGTTAGGAAAATTTCCTAAAGGTAGTAGATACCTTGGGAAACAAGTTTATAGGTTTTTGATAAGTATAAGGTTTGTTTAGTAGGAGTTATCTATATAAGGAGCTCCAAAAACGAAAATTAGGGAGAGTTTTTGATTAATTAAAATTATTTTATTTTCATTAAACTTGTTGAGTTTATTGATTTTGATTTTTATTCATAGTTGGATTTACCCCCAAGTCTGAATACTAATCTCATATCTATAGTCGTTATTCGTAGTGAATTAACAAAGTCTAGATAACCCCGTAGATTTTAGGATATCTCTTTGAAGATCAACTAATTTCTATCGATTTCTACCAATTCTACCGGTTACTTTTCAATAATTTTATTCCACTGCGATTATTATCATCTTTACACGCTTCCGATCTGCATCATTATTGTATTTCTAATGCTAGAGATATTAAATTGATTGTTATGATACAGCCCCGAACAACATAAATAGGAGTACAATCGTAGAAAAATATCTGGAAATTATTATTTCGCCTATTTAGTTCCAAAGAAAATACAACATTCTTCCTTAGTAATAAAAATGGAGGGAGTAATAAAATAAATAACCAATAGATTTATATTTTTTTTGACAATTTATTCGTCTAGTTTTAACTGTCTCTAATCGGGATCAACAACTCAAAATTGGATTCTCCCTTTTTTAGTATGAGTTTGTTTCTCTTGTAATTACTATTTTCTATTATAATATAATTTCGTTATTAATACGTGATAAATTCTATTATAATAGAATTTCATTAAGATAATATTTTTGTCAGTTCCAATTTGGACTAATATGCTTAATTATTAACCCAGTTAAATTGATAAGATAATAAAAATTTTAAGTTTCCAATGGACCCAACTAATGTACTCCATAATCAGTGTAATAGCACTAAATCATGGAACCTTGTTAAAATAGGATTCATTTTTTTTTTGTGAAACATAAATCTTATTAATCTAGATAACGATTACATGTGGTTATGTGGTACTTATGGAGTCATTTAATACAATTTGAATAAGAAAAGTTGGGATTGTCTGGTCCCAGATCTTTGTTGCTAGATTTCTCGTCTAGTTGCCATCAATGACATTGTTAGCAAATCCATCAGTTGTTTGATTTCCCTCTATATAATTATGTCGAACAGTGCAAAGATGTATTTGGTGCATTCTGAGTTTTATCTTTTGGACTTCATTTCTAATTTTTTTATAGTCTCTTGAAAAGTTTAAAATGATTTTGTTATATTGTTATTTTTATTGTTTAAATTCTAACATCATAGTATATGCATTTACACTCATAATATGCAATAATCTTATATTATGCCATATAATATTAGAAAATAGTTTCAATCAAAAATAAAATCTTTATTATAGTAACATGATTTACATATTTATTTTTAAAATTAAAATTAAAATATAGCATGTTTCTATATATTAATAAAATATTAATTTATTAAAAAATTAATAGTTTATTAAACTGATAGAATTTAACAATCATAAAACTATTAAATTATAGAAGTTTTACCGTAGTATAATTTTGGATTGAAAAATGTTATTCTCCAAAAATTATTGCACCCTTATGTCTTGCCTTTCACAGTCATCTTACGTGGCTGTACAATCAATAAAAAGCTGTGACCATCATTTACTAAATACATTTTCAAAGTCAATCTTCCCATTCTTTTCACTCTCTTTCACTTTTCCCTTTAGTTTCCTTAGCTTTACTATCAGATCTCCCAAAAACCGAAAATTAGTTAAAATAAATTCCAAAATTTCACCACAGAGGTTATTAGTGATATATTCAGATCAAGTTATTGAATCATGTCTTACAAAAATTTAAAAAATGTATTACAAAACTCAACAATTAGTTTTAGACATTGGACTAAAATTACTTTTGTTAATCCTCGTAGCATTTTTGTGAATCCGTATTTTAGAGCACTAATCTATTGAACCCACTAAATATTAATATGTTAAACTTTTTAAAAAAATTTTAAAGTCGCTTGAATATATTTATTAATGGAAAATGATATTTTTACCATCCACAGAAACGATCCGAATACGCGGTCGTCGAAGTTTGACCATTCAAGATGGTCGCGAATTAGGAAAAAACACGGGAAAATTTTTGGACCTTTAAAACGGTCGTGGAATATTTGCCATTTTATCCTTTAAACTGCTACCCATTCCACGACCGATGATTAATGATGTATCTGTGGTTAGATGAACGACTGGATCAAGATGAAGATTCTTTAGCTGTGAGCCATTGATTTCTTTAGATCCGAGCCATCGATATACACCCTATATATACCTAAATATAATTTCTAACCCTATGTCCTAACTCCACTATCATTCGAGATCGAGAGACATCTTCTTCTCCTTTCACTCCAGCCACCACCACCGCTCACCGGATGACCAGAGCCAACATCATCTTTTTTTCTTCTTCACTCACAATCACCACCAGCACATCATCCCCACCTCCATCACCACGAGCCACCACCACCACCTTCTTCTTCTTCTTCTTCTTCTTCTTCTTTATCATCATCACAATCAGAAGTTGTGATTCACAACCCTATTTCCCTTTGCAACATCATATAGAAATACGATATCAGTTTCTATCGTTTCTGAATGATAAACAAAACCCTAGATTTAAGTTCAATCATTTTACTTCTCTCGACCCCTTATTCATGTGTCCAGACACGAGGTATTTCTTTGAGTTTTTTTTTTTAATTATTATTAGTAATATGTTTTTCTTTGTTTTCTGATCTGAATTCATGGGGTTATATCATTTTTGTTTTAATGAATTGTAAAACTTTTGCTCGAATATTTAATGGATGTCCTTTTTTTTACAGGGTATATTACACCAGCCTATAATTGTCGTCATATTGCAAGGACACTCTCAAAAGCAAGGTTTGTGTATTTCTATTTGATTTCTCTTTTTATAATGGATTTCGATTATTCAATTCCATGAAATTGTGGAAGTGTATGTTGGCAATGGTCACTTACTGTGATTATTGTTTAACCAAGTTACATGTTGATTTGGGCAAAGACATTTAGTTGGGGATCTGATACAAGGGATTGCTTAGCTCCAAGATTTAACTCATAAATTGTGGTGTTTTTGGTTGATTGATTCCTGTCACTCAATCAGTTCAAGCTTCTAATGATTGATTTCTTTTTTAGATTACTTTGAATCAGTCCATTTTCATTGAAGTGGGTCAGATATGAAAGTTTTCATTTCTTTGCAGATGATTAACGAGAAAGAGCTAGATTGCCGGAAGATTTAAGAAGTATGGTTTGATTCAGAATTCTTTTTTTACTGTCATGTATTTCTTGTTGTGTTGTTGTATTGATATATGTGAACTAATCTCTCAAACTCTGACGGATATTACTAGGTCTGAATTATTTGGTAAAAATATTGCTTCCATTTGAGAATTTGTTTCCATGTGCTTTTGCTATGTAATACTTTGTGAGTGTGCTTATAATTGGATGTGTGTTGCACTCCTAAGCTTAGTATGATTCCAGTTGTTTGTGTGTTGGAATGGCGGGGATCATTCATCCTAAACATTACTCGAGGGAGGTTAAGATGGCAATGCTTGTAGTAGTATTAAATACAGTACAATAAATCTAAGATGAAGACTCGGGTGTAGACGGTACCCACTTCTCTAATTCACTAATAATTGTTTTACGTTTTTGGTTTCATTTTTAGTGTTTGGGCTTGTTAGCTTATGCAAGATTTATTGTAGATTGTAAAAACTGTGTTTCCCTTTGTTGCATTATGATTTTTGTGGGTGTTCTTTTTTCATAATTAGAGTATATATAGTTGCATGCGCAGGACACAATTCCTCGCTAAACAAACATTTGATCATAAAGATGTTGCAGGACTTGATGCTGGCGGGTACTGACATCCCCAAAGTATGAAAGTTTTGAAGTTATTAATGGTGAACTCTGCAATTTCAGTTGAGGCCTAAAGACTTGCATCCAATTTGTGATTGTCGTGACTGTATGATGCTGGAGTTTTAGGTAATTTTGCTTTGTCTTTGTGTTAGGGAAGGCTTTAGATTTAAATTGGGTTTTGTAGCTAATTAAACTTTAGGGGTTACGGCAGAAACATGATCTTTGTTGTTGTGAAGTATATGGATGATTAGTTTATCGATACCATATTTTGTTCATTTTTCAATCGATACCATGTTGTGTTTTCTTTTCAATCAATACCATGCTCTGTAGCTAAGAGATTTTCGATAGTTGCATTCCTAGTTCTTTTATATCTAGCTGCATATGATTTTTAAATATTTGGATTTTTAGTGTGGCTAAGTATGTTTTCATTGTTTTCTTAGATGCGAAAGGTTGGATGCTTGTAAAGTATAAATATCTCTTGTGATTCTAGGGATATATATACAGGCTTGTTGATTGTATTTCCAAATATGTTTTCTTGTTTTGAGTTTTCCGTATGAAGTTGTAACTTAAATCAATTTCTAGTGTTTTGGCATGTTTTTTTTTTGTGTTCATGAGGATTTGGACTTAATATGAAATGTTTTATTCGCACAAAAACTCTTTGCTGGTATGATCAGTATGGTGCCATTAGTACTTAACCCTAAATTTGTAAATCTGTTGCTGATGAGTATTTATTGGTGTAATCTTATACGATTTAAGTACCAATGGCTACTGCAAGGAAGGCGGTGGGAGAGTTCTTGCAGGTAAGTTAAGTAAATTTTATATTTTGTTTGATTTTGGTGTTTGGGGTGCGGCATTTGATGATTTGTGACAGTCAGTTAAATGCAAGGGATTTTTTGTTTGTTTGCAGAATTCACAGAGACGGGTCTTGTTTCTGCAAAGAACTTTTTACAAGCAGCAAAGATGTAAGCTACTTTAGGGTTCTCTACAAAGACAGAGCCTTTCACTCGGAATGCCTAATGAAGTATGGGCTCAGTTCATCATCGGGGCAGTTTTTTTTTTTTGCTGGTTTGCACTTGTCTATAAGAAACATTAGAACTTATTAGGTAGGACTTGTATTGATACAAATTCATGAATCAATTTTTTCCCTGGTTTTTAAGCTAAGTGTCAACTGTCCAAGTTTATTGATTTTGTATATTAATTTTTTACTGCAGGTACACCATTATCAAGTGTGGACTCAGTTCATTATTGGGGGAGAGGGGAGTTTATCATTTTGCTAGTTAATTGCACTTGTACTAGTGAGAATTTAGGACTTATTTTTTTATTTTTTTATCTTGAAGCTAAGTGTCAACTGATGAATTCATAACTACAATGAATTCTGATTTTTAAATAAATGGCCATTTGAATTTATGAATCCAGGTTTTATTTCATTGCAATTTGGATTTCATTTTAGTTTCACTCAGATTTATCTCAGCACAGTCACATTTAGTGCAGGCATCCAGTCAATCTGAATTTATATTTTTTTTTATATTTAAGACCATCGACCGCTTAAATCGGTCTTCACCTCTTGAACGTTAAAAGCGATCTATGGTGAAGTCATTCCGCGACCCACCGGGGCGGTCGTACACAAAAAAGACAAAAAAAAGACTCTCAAACAGCGACCGTTAAAACATGTGGTTTAACTCGTATCTATGACCAGTCCTGACGGTTGCAGAACTTCTATTTTCTATTAGTGATTGCTAAAGTCAACTTCGTTAGATTAGACTAGGAACATAAAAATATTAAGACTTGCTCTAGTTACTCTTGAAGACCTGAAGACATATCAAAGACAAAACGAAAAAATCATCTAGTTCAAGGTTGGTAACTACAAGACTTGACTTATTCCATTTATATCTATTATTCATACAAGTCTTTATTCATTGAAAACATAACATACGAAGTTACTTTAATTTATTACAATGACTTTAGTATTGGTGACTTGTTTACTACACCATGATCAGGGTATCAAAAAGTAAGATATACCTTAGTTGCTTCGACAACTTAAAGTATATGGAGTTACGAAAAATAGTTTATCTATAGACTTCGTAGTTTATGACATGGTATTAATTTGTAATTTATTATTATTTAGTGTGTTTAACTTCCAGGTGAATCCTAACCTCAATAAATATAGTTGAAAGCAATTTCAAAAACATAGTTTAAGGAAGTAGACTTTTAAAACTTTTTTCAAAGTCGAAATGGGATTCAGGATCGATCCTCAGTGGGAAGGATCAATCCCAAGACCGATCCTGAGTGAATCTGACTTTTGTTTTACTTTTTCATTTGGTCTGTTAATCTTCATGGATTTATGCAGATATCGATAAGTATATGAGTTAGATGGAAAATTAATTATAATGTTGACATAATGATTTGAACATGTGCTAACCTCTAATTTCTTAATGTTCAAGTATACACCTTCGATACTCAAGGCAAGATCCCAAGATATCAATTTTTTAATTTCATATTTGGCATCGGATTATATGTTTTCCAATCCTATAGGTTTGTATATCTCTAGCAAACTATATTTGTAAAATACATGTTATGTGCTAGCTAACCTTAGTTGTCAGACTAAGAGTGAAACCAATTATGAGTTGGATATTACTTGATATTTTTTAATTTGAGAAATATATTATTATTGCATATCCTGAGAATTTTCAAAATTGGTAAATAAAGTATGTTCGATCAATGCCTTGGTCATAACGCTATAAATATGGAGTATTGTATTCTTACAAACTTATTCTAGAACACACCTTTTGTTGAGTGTGGAAAATATAACTTGTTAAAGAGATAAGGGTAATCTAATTAGGTGAAAGATTGCATTTCCTTTTGTTAAAGTCTTCTTTGGGATCAAGAAGCCTCTAGTTTTAATATTGGTGGAAGGCTAGATTGTTATTTAGTTTTCGATTGCTTGTATTTGAACTAGCGGTGTAGTCATCTTCGATTGATCAAATTTGTTTACTGTAAGACCATTCTCTTCTGCTATAACGCCAATCGAGTTTGTTTGAATATCTAACTAGTACAAATTTAAGTGATCCTGGATCTGTAGGGTAGAACTGTTGATCAATCAATGTTAACAGACGACGTTCTGTGCGGTTGATCAATAATGGAATCAGTTTTTTTTTTACAGTGGTTACTTTTGAAGATTTAAGACTTGAAGATAAAAATTTTTGGTTCTGATATTTGTGTGACTTTTTTCAAACTTGATTAAATGGGATTATACAAGCAATTCATCTTGGTAAATATCCGACTTATAGAAGATCGAACAAACTGTCTAGTTGCATTGAGTTGCTTGGATAGATCTTGTTCATCAAGATTGGTTATTTCGATAATCATTGTCTAGGTTTGATATTTTGACCAAATGAATTTAATTGATTAAACGAAAGATCCATTGACTCTACTTTATCACTGACCTAAAGATTGATTTTGGTGATTAATAAGTGAATTGATTACTGAAGCAGGTTAATTATTTACTTGATCTGGTTACGATCCAAAGGAGTCAAGTGCAGAAGTCTTCACAGTGGTGAAGGGTCTCAAGGTAGTGGACTCTGTTTTGGATTTCACGTGCATTGGCCAAACTGGTTGTAGGCGCAGGGATGCTAAGGGAACTGGATTACTTAGGGGAGATTACTTGGTCTATATTATACGAAGTTATGGAACTTAATTTGTATAACGGTTTAATTATGAGAGTATTCAAAACTAGAGTAGGTCCCCGGGTTTTTCTGCCAAACAGTTTTCCTTGTTAACAAATCTTGTGTTTGTATGATTTCTTTACTTCAACATTATATTGTTTATCTTTATAATTAAAGTAAATACACGTGTACATTAATCATTCTAAAGTTGCAGTTAGACTCTGATTAAGAAATTGCTTTATCACATTTTTTCCAAAGCACAAATTCAAGTTGAAAGTTCTACACTAAATAATAACAAGTATTTTACTAATGTTATACCATAATAACGAAAGTATGGGAAACTACACTACGTGACTCATTATAATAAGTTGCAGAAACAACTAAAGTATATCATTTCTTTGACATTTTTGATCATAGATAATGATTAAGTCATCTATCTTCTACAGTCATGTAAACAAACTTCGCATATGATGTTCTCAATGAATGAGACTGTAAGAATTAGATAGAAATGAAACAGTCTTTTGTAGTTACTAACCTCAGTTTGAAGGATGATGTCTTCGCTTGTTCTTCAATACCTCTTCAAGTCTTTAATGAGTAACTAGAGCATGTCTCAACATTTTTATGTCCTAAGTCTAACCTAACAAAGTTGACTTTAATAAGCAATTTAAACGGTGAGTTTTATAACTAAACTTGACATACCAACGCTTGGTGAGTTCAACCGAGTAATGCTCTAAGATGGTCCTAAACTGTTGTGAATTCATAGTCTATTTTTTATATAAAAATTTATTCGCTCCCAAGTTACGACGATTCAACCGGAACTCTTTAAAACTGATAGAAAAAGGATTTCAAAACGTTTTAATCATAAAACGGTCCCAAACATCGTTCCTCTTCAATTTTGTCTACCTCTCCACAAATATATTCCGATGATCAGTTTGTTAATAATAACAAACAACGTATAACTTCTCAAAAGATGAAATCACCAAAAGACGTATCTTGTTCGACTTTTAAAACCTATTATACGATTATCTTGCCGAAAAGACAAATCCATTATACATTCCTCGTGGTGAGCTAATTCTTTTAGGAAACATGAAAGTTGATGTGGGGATGCCACGTCAGTAGAAAAGGTTCTCCTTTTACATATAATAAGGTATATATTTTTTGACGCAAAAGGCAATTTATAAAAGACAAGGACAGCTAACACACCAAAACAGTGGTTAACTGTTAGAAAGGCTTGTGCTCATGTGTAGAAACACAAGTATGCAAACTAATCTAGTGCATAAGAACTCTAGTTCCCAAACTCGGAAAAAAAAAGGTCCTTACACCCTTTACAGATGATTCAAGATCCCATCCCAACTATTGATTACATCATTCAATGTGTAGCCATCAAAATTTTTATGCCTACACTCCAATTAAAAAAAGGGTTAATTAGATTTTTGTACCTGAGTTTTGTCCAGATTTAGTGTTTTTATTTACGTTTGTCCAACGTTAGACTTTAGTACCTGAAATCACTGTTCACCATGGATGTCAAAGTTAAAGTACTGACTTCCGTTAAGATTTTTTTTAATTTTTTTTTAATACTTAACGCCGTTAACACGTGAGTGTTTTGAAGCTCACATGCCTTCTTATACATCCTACGGCTATGATTCTTCAGATCCAACGATTGGATATTTAGATTTTTAAAAAATCAATTCCCAATAACAACTATTATAACCTAACGCCAATTCCCACTGGAATTGATCTAAAACCACATGGATTTGGTTCAACCATGATCATCTCTATCAATTAGACACGTAAATAATGGTTTTAACAAGGCCAATTCATGAATATTAGAAAGATACAAATATGATAGCTCAAAAAGAATAGAACATCATTCATGTAAGCTGCCCTATAAAACGGACATCTAAACGTGTCATATCCGAACATGATGAAGATTGAAAGTGGACAAGAGCCCTATATTACCATTAGGTGTCTATCTTCTCTGAATGATACAGCTCTGTGTTTCAACTCTCCTCTATTTGTGGTGAACTCATCCAGTATCTCAGCATCACAAATTTATGAGCCACTCTCATCAACAGATGTGTCCACCAACTCTTGATCACAGGTTTAAAAAAGATCAGATTCAACATGAAAGATAAAAAAAAACCAAATAATGCTTAAGGTCGTAGTTATAAAATTGGAAATCCTGCTACATCAGAAACTATACTACATTGCAACCTTAACAAGTACTGTGCAAGGTAATATCCTTTAATTGTCAAGTTAATTAATAACTCAGAAATTATTCTTTATGGATCTTCATGCAGCCAACATAGATGTGTAAGCATGTCTGGCAGGACAATGTCGAACCTTACTAATAAGATAAAATAAAGACCGATGTTACTTAATTACAACACTCGATCCCAGAGGCTCTCAACACTTAAGAAGAGAGATATGTGAGATGGGGGGTTCCAAAGAAGGATTTTTGGGGTTTGAGAAATAACAAGATTGGTAAGTCAAATAACCAAGAAGTTTCTTCATAAATATAAGATTACTTACTATTGGCAATTTTTCCATTTCAATGAACACTTCTTGCATCTTGTCATAAATTTCAGATCCAGTAGCGTGCTGACTTATGCTTTCTTTAGAACTCCTCATCATCCTCTTCCGGATCAATTGCAAATAACAAAGGATTTCGGGATCCTCCTTTTGAAACTACTTTCAATCCTCCTTCCCTGAGCTCCAAAGATCTTAAGGGCACCCTAGACACACAAACAAACTTAATCAAAACATCTTACTGGTTACATATAACAGAAGATATTCAATACAAGGGTTGTACTATCCAAGGTAAGTTAGGAAAGGGATGCAAGGTAAGTGTCCATATGACTAGCTAACAAATGAACAACATGGAGAATGGACTAACTAGTCCACCATTTTTTTTCCGAAACATTTCTTATACCATTAACAGATACTTCGCTATCAAAGGAGCATATCAGTTAATAAGATGATGGTTCATAACAATAATAGTACATGCATCTGTAACATACAACTAACCTCACAGTTAGTATCTATTGCCTTAAATATTAAAGAAGAACCACTCTATACTAACAAAATGAAGCATCATGGGACAAGCAACAACAAGCTATGTACATAATGGACAAATAACAGTGAAAGTCGCCATTAAAAGAAACTAAAAGAAAAACGCATGTATTAGTTTCTTCGAATCATAAAAGATTTGGTTGAGAACATTTGTCAAACACCCTGTGTACAACCCACTTGATCTCACTATGGGCAAACAATTACACTCCAAATTTATAACACGTATAATAGCAATGCTGCAAAGAATGATAAGGATCAAAAACTATTAATCTTACCTGTTTATTGAGATTTAAGCCTAATAAATTAGGAAACTGAAATCTTCCCCTCTAATCTTCGCTTAAGAACATCATCTCCACCACTACCACCAGTTCCACCACCACTACTTAGACAAGTATCTATTGAATCTATGAGAAACTCTTGCATTAGATTTGGTTGAGACCATTTGTGACTACATGAACTTGTTGCTATAGAACGTAACACTGCATCACGTTGAGATTCATTAAGATTGAACAACCGAGCAGTTCATACCCATAACCAAGCCACTGCTTCCCTTAGAATTTAGTAAAAATTGCTGCTCTAAGTGAATGTTTGAAGAAGTCCCCGGTGTATCAGAGGCTGGTAAGGTAAAATCCTCAACGCAATTCCGCCTAAGACTGTTCGATAGGTCATTGGTAATGTGATGATTTGGATCGCATGAGGTAGAAGGCCCAACTTCATATATGTCAGATGACTTCGAAATCTAGGGGGTGGACAATTATCTGCAAACACCAATCCCGAGACTTTCAAGTTCATCTTCATACCATGTATCCATCTTCAGTTTCTTCTTAAACGAGTTTCTTGATCCTGATCCAGATGCAGATAAAGAATTACAGGAAAAGGGGTTTTGAGGAGAACCCCTAAAAGGAGATTACAAAATTAAAATCAGACCTAGATCTGAGTAAACCCTAAAAATATTTTAAGAAGAAGACTAAGAGGAGAATACAACTATAAGAAAACCTAGCATTGAAGAAAATATGAAAAGAAAGAATTCTCTGCCATTTCTTCAATCGAGAAAGTTCTTTGAATGAGGTTTTGAGAAGGAGGAGGAGGAGAGGCGGAGACAACGAGGGAGGAAATGAATTGGTCGATCTTAACCATTAGGTTGTAATTGTTAGGTCGATCGTAACCGTTCATCTTTGAGATGGAACAAGATCTAATATAAACCGTAGATCTTAACCGTTAGGGACTTGGTTTGTCATTTTTAGCATAGTTTATTTTTTTTTAGTAATTCAAATTTAATTGACGGAAAAAAATGACACATCATCATTTCACGGGTCTTAACGGGTGAACATTAATTCTAAATACTAAAGTCTAACGTTGAACAAATGTAAGTAAAAACACTAAATCTGGACAAAACCCAGGTACCAAAGTCTAATAAACCCTTAAAAAAATCTGAATCTTAACATTATCAATGATTATCTTCAGCTCATTGTAATTACCATTGAAAACTCTAGCATTTCTTTTCACCGGATAGCAAATGGTATCATATCCTATATTTTCTTTCTTATAGATTGATTAGATCCCTTCTTCCCGTTCCATTCCCATAAAGTCTCTCTCACTGATCCCTGAAATACCCATTGCAACTTGTAACCTTCTAAGAAATAATTCAAAACTGCACTGGGAGTTTGACAATGAAGAAATATATGTTGATTTGATTCTGTGTTTCTCTTGCAAAGAAGACATCCATTAACCAAGAAGGAATTTCTATAGGAGCTGCATTATAAGACAGAGTGCAAACACAGAACATCACTTTTTGTGGAATTTTAGGATCCCACAGGCTTTTATGAGGGAAAGAGATTAACCCATCATTTTCAAGAGCATTATAACAACTTGCCACTGTGAACTGATTACCAAACTTCCAAATTCTTTGATCAGAATATCTGTATTAATAGTAGGAAGCAGAGGCAAGAGCTGAGCAACTTTATCCACTTCATTTTCTTTCAAACTCTTTAAACCAAGATTTCAATCGCCAAAAGTATAGCATTCTGAGATAGTAGCTTCTTTTACCCCACTAATTTTGTAGTCCTTAATGATTGACCATTTACCCAATTATCTTGCCAAAACAAACAACTATTTCTATTATTCAACTGAATGTCTGTATTTGTCTCCACGTGACATTTGCTTTTTAAGATACCACCACAGACTTTTCCCTATAGTTTTCTTAGTGCTATTGGGATAAAAAGCTTCAGCATTCCCTTCAAAATTTTGATTTATAAGGTATTTACAGATGTCCTTTTGGAATACACTTCTTTTCAAATCTTATTATACGGCTCATAACATAAAACCTTTGCAGTGCATTAAAGGAACGTGCATAAGTTTCGTAACAAATTTGTCAAGCCAATCTGAGCCGGAGCAGCACATGAGCGCATCACTAGTATTACTAACAACTTTTAAGAAAAACGAAGAATCCAAGACCACGAATATCATTTAATTCGCTCGTCACAGTGCAGGCTTGAAAAACAATTTTCATTTATAATTTTACCAAAAGAGAACATACGAAAATGACAAGAAATAAACTTGCTCCCTTACCGATTGAAAATACAAATGACAAGAAAAAGAACTTGCACCCTTTATAAAAAAACCAAATATGCAAAACCGAGAACAAGATTCCTCCCGTTTCAGGAAAAGAGTTACTTTTCCTATTTACACAATTGTTAAGGCAAGATGAGAGAGAATAACTTTTGCAATGTATTTTCAGATTTACCTTAACAAAAAATTTAATACTATATATATCTTTATAATGAGAATAATAATATTTCTTAAAATAATAAGAGTAGTTTTTGAAAGTTTGTTATATTGAAAATGAAAGTAACTCTTTTATTGGAATAAAAATTTAAAAAGAAAATAAATCTTTTCCTGAAACGGAGGAAGTATGACACATGTTCGTAAGATTTAATAATGGTAGTCTTCTTTCTTCGGTAACATCTTTTACATTATAATGGTGGGATATGTTAAACTAACAATATCATCTCTTTCTTTTCTCCCTATACCCACTTCATTTCATTGCTTTATGAGCCTGAAATTTTGTGTCATTTAACCGGTGTTTAAGAGAATTCCCTAACTACTGCACCCCTAACCAATGTTTAAAAAAAATGACATACCGAAAAGGCATGCTCAGGTATAATAGCCTTTTGGGCAGCCGAGCTTTTTTATTTTAATTTTTTTGTTTGGATAATAGAAAAATAATGCATTGGTCAATAGAAGAGGTACAAGAGGCTTGGTCACCAGAAAGAAAGAAAGAAAGAAAAAGAAAATAAAAGAAAGATAGTAACATGCTACACTACAAGCATTGAAGAGCTAAACAAAAAGGCATCCTAAGGTGGTGGTTTATGTCTTTACATCAATTCGACAATTCCTAATCACTGCATCCTAAGTTACATTTTAGAACTCTTTAAAAACTAAAGCCCATGAGAATATCTAAGTACTTGCCATTTATAAGATGAGCAGGCTGATGATGTTTTTGTCATTAAATCTTTCACACTCGTTCTTCACCATATAAGGTTATAGCACCTTGATGCCAGAGGGATACCAAAAGTCTTCGTCCTATCATCAGTGGTACATCCTTCAGGCAACAGCTTCCAGTTTTGAGTGGACAAGACAGGACGGATTTTCTTTCTCCACATCAAATCTGTTTGAAGATCCCATTAAATCAGCCTAGCTTGAATGTAGCTGAATTGCTGATGGGAGGCGCTCTACCCAAAGGAAAAACAAGAACGTTGGGACAGATCCGTAGCCCGTACAAATGTGTGCATTAGTGTTTAGTATGGCGAAACTACCCTTGGAGAAAGCAGAAGAATCTCCGGTTCTCCGATTTAGAGTCTTAGACCAAGGACGCTGGAGTGAAAAGATACAGCAACAAGAGGAAGAACAACACAGCGTCACTGAAATAAGTGCACGTGCCTTGTTGCCGCAATCTATTGATATTAAAATAAATTCCCTTCGGTAAGACTCTCTCTCTCTCCTCTCATTCCCTTTTCTCTTTCTCGAGAGAACTCATTCTTCTCACACAACACACGCAAGAACATACAGGGGGAGAGAGAGAGTGTGTGTTTCGTCTCTCTTTCTCTTGATTTCCGTGTTGGGTGTAAGTGAGTAAAAAGTTTGTGCAATGCCTGTATAGAAGAGATCACCTGAGAATCTAATGGAAGATTCTTATCATCATCAACAACAACGTTGTGACTACTATCAAAAACAACGGAAGCTCCAACGAAATGAAGAACAAATAGAAGACAGAGAGGGTGATGATGGTGCGTAGCAGTAGTAATAGTTGTTTTTAGCGAGAAGAAGATACGATGTATATCCAATCAGTATATGAAATCGATATCAATTTCAACCTCAATTTCAGTCTCAATCTTGAATCAAATCAAGATTCTTTACTTGTTTAAAAAGAACCTTTATAATCTGATTTTACTTATTAAATATTTTTCTCAGATTCTGATCGAACCCCTTCTTCTAGTAGCGGTGACGATAAAGATGAGTAAGTTATTGTCTACGTTCTTCTTCTTCCTCTAATTGTAATTTTCAGTTCGTCGTCTACTCGTCTTTCATTTTTTTTTCTCTTCAGGTTCTTAATCACGGATTCGATGTTTTCATTTTGTGTGTCGTTTATCGTTCTATAAGCATTTGATTTCAGCTACAATATTAATTCTGTTTTTTTTTTTTACCATAAACGGGCGACCCAGATTTCTTCTGTTTAGTTTAGAAGAGGTCACTAGCTAGGAGGATTATGCATACAATTCTGGTTTCCTGGTATTCATTTGGACAGATCTCGTTGATTTTAGCTATCCTTTCTCACGATTCGATTATGTTTGGTGATTGATTTAACAGTTGCATGTTCTTGATTACTCAGTCATTTGTTCCTGACTTGATTTTGACTAAGTTCAGAGTTACAGGGTCGTATGCATGTTAGGCGGATCGTTTAAACACTGTTTGATATTTTTCTTACGAAAGTTAATTGTACTAATTCTACTACAATCCAAATTGGCTTGTAATGTAATAATGGTCTTACTCTAATTCTCACAAAATTCCCCGTTTCAATCATGCTGGATTTTTACATCTGGAAGCTACTTCGAATTTCGCCAAGAATGTGATTGTTATAGCTTTCAGAGTGATGGATTTCTGAGAGCAATAAGGAAATGATGGAGTAGGTGAAGATTGGCACTTATACATGGAAGACTTTTCTGGACTTATAATATCTATCTCCAACAAACAATGGAAATGAGCAATGTTGTCCAAAATGGTCTTTCATGGAAAAGATCGCTTTAGCTTGGACATCAGAGGAGTAGATGATTAGGTGACATAATCTTGAAACACCTATTTGCAACTTTGGACTCACTGTCTCTCATAGGAAATAGTCCAAGGAGAAATTTGAAATAAATTACATTTTAATAATGAAATTGGTAGTGTTTCATAGTAGAGCTTGTCTTGGTTTTGTTCAACCAAACTCTTTTTCTTTCACCCATATACTTGTCAATGATATCAATGTAATTAATGACCTTTATTTGTCCCTTGTGCTTTGTTGCAGTTTCATGTTAGTAAAATTATCAGAGATACGCAAAGAAGTGCAGTGTCCAATATGTCTAGGTATGGTCCATATCTTGTTCTGAATCTGTACATGATCCTTAAATGCCTGGCAGTCTATGGAATTTGCTTGTATAGTGTGCTTGCAACACGGTGCGTTTTAGGTACATTTAACAAGTGGGAATCTCAGCAGACATGGAAAAGTAATCTGATGAACTGAATGTTGTGTTACGATTACCGGTTATTTGTTAAATAAAGGATACAAATTTGTATTTTCTCTCCACAACGACGTTATTGGCTATGAACACTTGCCGCAATTAGTTTCTTAGGAACACATGAACTTTAATATATCACCATGTTCCATGGTCTACTGTGTAAAGGGTCTCAACTCTCT
The DNA here is from genome assembly GCA_023531435.1 of Papaver californicum. Classification (NCBI taxonomy): domain Eukaryota; kingdom Viridiplantae; phylum Streptophyta; class Magnoliopsida; order Ranunculales; family Papaveraceae; genus Papaver; species Papaver californicum. The sequence continues at coordinate 215,383 of JAJJMC010027962.1, read as the reverse complement.
ACTCCGAATCTTTCCTATTCTTCTGTATTTCTATGCATCAAACATGATGTACTTATAATTTAACTACTCTGTCGCCGTCATCAGCGAGATGAAAATCATTGTATGACAGAGTACCAATATTATCTTGCCAGGTATTATCAGAAAGACGAGAACTGTAATGGAATGCCTGCATCGCTTTTGCAGAGAATGTATTGACAAATCAATACGACTTGGGTATGCTATTAAACTTTTTGAACTTCATTTTTTCTCTCTATGATTTAGCTTAAGAATAAGAGAAAGTTCCTGCTGGTAAAGTGTTTGGGTATTTCATATAGTGGAACTCGGATCTATAAAGTTGTAATATTACTCTAAATAAAAACTTGTGCAGGAACAATGAATGTCCTGCTTGTCGCACACACTGTGCAAGTCGTCGTTCTTTGAGAGATGATCCTAATTACGATACCCTTATTGCAACTCTATATCCAGATATTGACGAGTATGAGGAAAAGGTAAGTCATTTGAATAATCTTTTTTTTCATTGTCTTTCTTACTCGAATTGCATTTTGAGCATTCTTTTATACTGATATCTGGTTGCAGGAACTGGCATTTAGCGACGAGGAAAGGATTCACAATAAGAATGTAGGGGTATTTGAAATATTTATGCTTATTTATTCATCATCGTAATTATTCTAGTCACAAAACATTCACTTATGCTTTCACCAAAACAGATCGCTTTCTTACATTTATTGCCTCCTACAGGCATTCTAAGTGTGCTTTTAACTGTTCCATGCATGTGATCAATCTGCAACTTTTTTTCGCCATGGTATGCTTTCACCATATGTTTCAAAGCCTTAGAATGGCATGAAAAGTGGAGTCGATTAAAAGCACTGCAAACACTCTTTCGCGCTTTCATTTTAAAGCTGTAAAAGTTCACACCTAATGGTACCCTTAAGTGGAGCTATGGCCCAAACTTCATTTCGAGTGTGCTTTCCTTTGTATGCTTGCTTTTTAAAAAATAAAGCATTTTTTCGAAGTTTGCATTACCTGGAATGCTCTTCACAACATCTCCTTGAGCTTTGGTACATGTAGTCTAAGTTTTTATTCATATTGTTTTTTTTCTATTTTTTAAGTAGGCAAAGAATTTCAAAACACAAACTAATTCCAACACACACAAAGAAGGCTACTTGTAATCCTGGCGACTTTGTTCATTCTTAACTGCAGGGTTTCCTTTTTTTTCTTTTTTTCGATAGATCCAAGAGTCTATCGCTCAGACCGTTCGACGACAGTCGTCAGCTCTTGGTTATACTCATAGAAGACATACAACCGCAAAATCTGTCACTTCATTTACAAGGAGAACTGATCAGCCAAATAAAAGAAGAGGAAGAAGAAGAAACAACGAGTCAACTCAAAGTTCTGAAGATGATGAGCATGTAATTGGCGTTGGTAACGGTTATGTTAATTGTAACAGGGTAGGTGGAGGTTCATCTTCTAGTACTGATGACTCAAGTATGGATGTGAAGCCAAGAAAGCGCAGGAGATGGGTAAGACGGTGTTCGTCGCAGCCTTCTTCAGCATCTGCTAATGAAAATACTGAGTTTAATGAAAACAATGATTCAGAAGATGTCAACAAAGAGAGTACAGACCCATCTAAAACTCCTGGATTCGTTAGGGCACCTGAAGTGCTTGTTTGGGGTAAGGGTGGGACTCGGAGTCACAATCGACATAGAAATCTAATCTGTGGGAACAGTCTGAACAGTAGGAACCCTCAGAGCAACCCCCTAGTCAACTTGGTAGAAAGTATTCACAACTTAGAGGAAGACAACTCATGAGGCATAAAATAAGGATATGCTAATTGGCAAATTTGCTTCGTCGGTTCTCTACTCTTGGTGGAGAGAACACATCGGGAATACTTTGTTTAGTGGTTGTACATTACACATATATATTTTAATTATTTATTTTTTGATGAACAAAATATACACAGATAGCACTAGCAGTGATCATATCTTGGCCGATGACCTACATTGTCTCTAGACAGTTGAGATAAGTGAGATTTCTCCACCATATCTATCAATCTTTCTGTGATTGTAAATTTAGGAGTTTCAGGTTGTAATGGTATTGTATTTCATACCCAGCGATAGACGATAACAATTTTTTTTTTATTACAATAAAGTCTTAGCTTTCATTCTTTCAACTTCAACAACTTGCATGCTGGGTGGATATATCGATTCCGTTCTTGATCACAGGTTCTAATGTTTTTTTCTCTCTTTCCAGATTCTATGGAAACAATATCAAACATGTTAAAGATGAAAATTTTCAAACGGGCATTGTGCGTACCCTAATATTTGGTAGGTTCTGAAACATTCCAGATTACTTGGCAGACAAGTCTGCATAACTCTATAAATATAGAGGATTAAAACCATAAAAGGTACGGTATTTAACCTTAAAATCTCTTACAAAAAACAGTTACTGACTTAGGCATCAAAGCCTTTTTTTTGTGTTTTACAGGTTCTTCCCATATTAATTACCAGGAGGAGAAGATCAACCATCAATATCATTGAGATGGTTTGCGGTGAAGATCGATACATTTTTGCCCAGATATCTTTGGCGCCGACTAAGGGGAGCGTGATCTTGCACATCCAAGAAAATCACACTTCAAAGGATCGGTCGGGAGATCAAGTACATATTGACAGACATTACTCTTCTCCTCCATCGCGTCTAAATTGGTACGGAAAGTATACAAGGATGACGACTTGATAGTGTTAGAAAAGTGGTAAAATAGTTCGTTTGCTGAGACTTGTGAAGATTCGTTTTAGACCTAATTTTGATTTAAACTAGAAAATAAGTAAAACATTTTAACAATATTGGGAAGAACTGGAACTCAAGATTCTACCAAAATCACTTCTAAATGATTTCTACAATGATTCTTTAACAATTATGGTTCTTTATTGACTCTGTTTCTTTGCCAAAAGTAGATTTCTAAAACATTAACTGTAAATCACAAGCATGACGCATCAAAAGCTCTTAAGTCCCAGCATACACCATCAAACAAAATCACAACTAACTAAGAAAAACCATAAATCAATAAAAAAGTCATTAAGAATCAAAAATATTTACCATTCATTCATGAAATATGGCTTCCTCCATTGTCCCAGTGGTTGGGTTTATCTCCTCATGATGTACACACTTTCAAAACAATTATTCATGGCTCAAAAGTGTGTAAAAAGAAGAAAAAATAATAACACAGATGGTTCGCAACAGTGTATTGGCGTTGCAAGCCAGTGTTCTCACTGTTACAGAAGAAAAGTGTTTTCAGCTTAAGATAAACGTTGCAGATGGGTTGAAGAAACCATTGCAGGTGAAGATAAACGTTGCAAAGCTGAAGATAAACATTGCAAAACCGTTGCTTGTTCTCTGTTCTTCGTGTTCTTCAGCAGAAGCAGCAAAGAACTTTCCTAGAGTGATTTTTCTTCTTATGTTTAGCTTCCTGAGCTTGACCCAACCTCTCTCAATCTTTTTTGGACTTGATACAACCTTTTTGCATACAACAGAGCCCTCAAATCTCGAGGAAATCTTTGTTTTTTTTTTCAATTCAAACTTCGGGGGTTTTCTCCCCTCTCCTCTGTCTGCCTTTTTTCTTTTTTATCTTTCTATTTATGGATCAGGGAACCCTAACACATCATCTTTAGCTGATAAGGACTCGAAATCTCATCCAAAACCAACTCAGATTCGTATATTATCCAATCAGGGGAGTAAATCTTTTCTGGCCATAACTTTGAACTACAACCTTGTTTCTCGGCTAAAGACTCTAGTTTTGACGCGTTTTGATCTGTCTTGCTTGTTTCTCCAATTTGGTAACTCAAAAACACCTTCAAATCCCTTAAAACTCGGTCTTGAAACACCTCAGGTAACTCTCACACGTAAAGAATTGGTTTCCCACTAATTTCGATTTTGAACCAAAAAAGAGGGTCCCCCTAATCCAAATGTTGGATGCCCTTAGTAATTTGGTGGGTGCCTTTAGTAATTTCCCCAGGGTGCTTTTATCTTTTTTTGAGCCGATTTTTTCACAAATTTTTATTTCTCAAAAATACCCACAAACACATAAAATGACACAATAAATACAAAATTGAGCACTAACAATATAGATAATTGAGGACAAATCAGACATAAAAATATGTCTATCACGATTCCTATCGCATTTAGATGCCTAAGTGATTTCCTATGATTGCACAAGTGCAGATGACATTGTTCAAACTCCTCACAGTTTAGCCTTGCATAACGCAATCATCTAGAGCCTCACCTTGCATGTGAGCATCTAAATCTTGCTCTCATGCCAAGCATAAAATCTCGCCTAGCACGCGAGTACAAAGCCTTGCAACAAATCAAGCACAAAACCTCGTCTTAAACGTTAGCCCAACACCCATTGTTGGTTCAAAGACTCGTACTCAACACAAGCATCATGTCATCCCGCCCTAGCAGCGAGCGCTATAGCCTTGTTACGTTTCGAGCAAAAAGCCTTTCCAAAGCCGCAAGCACACTACATGCCACTCAAGTCTCGACTAGTTCACGAGCATCACAAGTCTAATACTTGGCATTAAGTCTCGCCTATCACGTGAGAAAATTAAACATAACACCACAGTTGGGGCATCTTTGCAAATACTTCTGTAGAAAATGGGGGCGAGTTGTGTAACACTCCAAACAACACGCTTGGGGGCGAGTTACGGAGCACCTCAGCAAGCATAGTTCGAGAGAAATCCAAACTTCTTAATCCTACAACAAGTTATAGGATTAAGAGAGGGCGATATGTGTACCCTAATATTTGGACGCAAATATCGTCTAAAAGCGGCCATTTTCACTGGCCCTAACAGTCGTCCTACTTCTAAAAACCATAGAAGAAGTTCTGGAACATTCAAAATTACTTGGCAGACAAGTATGCACAACTCTATAAATATAGAGGACCTAAACCCTAAAAGTACGATATTTAACCCTAAAAACTATTGCAGAAAACAATTACTGACGTAGGAAACGATGCCTCTTTTTAATGTTTTGCAGGTTCTTCCCATATTAATTATCAGGAGGAGGAGATCAATCACTCGTACCATCGAGATGGTTTGCGGTGAAGATGGGCACGTTTTTGCCCAAACAAAGACAAAAAACAAAAAAAAGTCTCTGATGCCTGATAAGTGCATATTTTACATGTTTAGAGTGTCAAATTCATGCTACTATTTGCTAGATTTCTTGTGAATTATTGTATATTACGTTTTTTTTTTTGTTTTGTTATTTTTTAGTAGGTGAAATCATCCATCGACACTTAATTGTGCAAGAAAAGAAGTGCTACAAATGTAGAAGGGCCAAAGACCAGGTAGAACTTGTTCTAGTCTAGGAGTTCTTATCATCATCTCGTAGGGAACAAAGAAACGAAGCCAACTACGAAAGAATGAAGTCATTCCGACTTCGTATGAAGAAGTTATAAGCAAAATAAGAATTATGGTTAAATTGGTCATTTCGAGGGAAACTACTATTGGCAACCCATAGTACGTTAAGGGGCAGACATATTTCAAAGGTTTAAAGGCACCATTCAGTACGCTAAGGGCTGCCAACTATTTAAATTGTTATAAAGATACCAGCCACTTCGTTAAGGGCACCTCATCTTCTCCCCCAAACTCAAATCGTGAAGAAGTTAGGGTTCTTTTGCCAGCAGTGATGATCATGATGATGGGTTTTCTGATTGGAGGATTTCGAGCTTTGGTGGGCATCAATGGGTTCTCAAGGATGCTACTGTATGTGGGTTACTCGTAAGATGATGTATGGGTTTGTTTTGATAGTAAACAGAGTGAGGTCATGAGGCTATATTCATAAGAGAACAACGAGCTGTGATGCTGGTCGAGAAGGAATGAGACTGTGATGATCGAGAGAATGAAGAAGAATAATGGATGTTGGCAGGTACTGTTGGTCGTGGGACTGAGATGTAGTCGATAGAAGATGGCTGATCGCTGATTGATGGAGCTGTTGTTGGATGCCATTAATGGCAGTTATGATGTCGATGAAAGATGAGTTTCTAGCTGTGGTTGGTGGACAGAGCCAAAGGGACTGCACCTGTGCTCGATGGAGTTTAGGAATGAGATGGAGAGATTTTGAAGATACGAAAGAGATGAAAAAGGGTATCAGTCAGTTGGATCGAGTTTAAACAAGGGATGGTCCCTGATGCCATTGGCAGTGAACGAAGGAGAAGTTTCATAGTGGTCGGTTGTAGATGATGGAGAGGATTTGCAAGTGTTCTCAATGGAGTTTGGTTATCCTGAGTTTGAGTTTGAAAAGAAGACCATGACAGTGAGGATATTCTACGGTTAGGAATGGGTCTTGGGAATACTCAGCCGTAGAATCTAAGAACGGAAATAAGTTTCGGATACAGTAAACTCTATAGCGAGAAAAGACAGGGAACCTTGGCTCAGAGTTTTGCGCCAAGAGAACTGCCGTGAACTGGAATTGTTATTGTTCGAGTCTTGGTTGGGATGGAGATGTTAGTACAATGATGAGCTATGAGCTGTGTTTGTAAAGTAAAGTCAGTCAGACACGGAACTGGTGTATGGGATTGAAAGAGTTTGAGCCGAGAAACAAGTTAAGAAGGTCGGTGTTGCAATGAACTAAAAATTCGGAAAGAATTTGATTCCGTTGATATCAAGAGACTAAATGGCTGGGATACAAAAGCAATAGAGTTTGAGACGATTTGGGGTGTTAATTTCCGTGGAAGTCAAGTTTGCAAAGCTATAAAAAGGGAAGAACTAGATCAACATTAGATACCTACCTCTCACCTTACGCCAATTTGTCTCCAACAGAGAGGAGCTACTGCTCCTCTCCAAAATCACCAGCTAGCTTCACAGCCTCTCCAAACCTCGCGCCACAGCCACCACCTCTCCAACCTTCCGTACACCATCAGAAGAGGAGCACGCTGGATTCATTGGAGTTACTGGTTTACTAGTTTGGTTTTGATTTCTAGTCTTTATATTTATTTTTCATGAACTTTGTTGTTATGTCTAGCTAAATTTATTTGGTTAAGGATGATTTCAATGTCCCGGGCGTAATACTTTATTAGTTATATAAATTTATTCGGAGTTTATCATTATCGTTTATTTTCAGTACATCTAGGGTTGGGCTTATCGGAAATTGAAGAAGTGGTCGAATGCGATTGATCAGAATTTTAGCAATGATTTTATAAGTGACACTGCTGATTTTGACGGGTGATCCACTTTTTGTATTAAAGTAACATTTGTGTGGTTCATGAGAGGGTGAATATTAAAGGAATTGAATAACTACGTACCATAGCTATCAGTTGTATGTGGGTAATTTTCTAGAAAACTTTGAAGAAATTAATGGTATAGTAATCCGGACCCGGTGCATGTTCAGAGCCAATAGAAAAGAGAGCTTATTTGATTTCTGTTGGAGATAGTTCTTCCGTAAGTATTGTACATTGTCGCGACGTTAATCATGGAGTGATTCTTGAAAATAAATCTTCATCGATCACTGTATTTGGTGTCCTATATTACTCAATATAGGTTTCAAGTGATAAGTGAATAATTTACATATTTTAAGTATCATTTCCTTACACTTATTTGTAAGATTTTTTGCGGATTACTTTGTATTATTATTATTTTTGTAATTTATGTCTTTTGTTAGGTTGCATATCTGAAAGAAGTAAAATAGAGCTTTATAAGGGAAGAATTGCCAAATATCCAGTAGAACTCAGTAAAATCCAGAATTTATATTCACCATCTTGTAGAAAAATTGAATTACGAAGCTAACGACGAAAGAATGAAGTCATTCCGATTTCGTATGAGAAAGTAACAAGCAAAACAAGAACTAGGGGTAAAATGGTCATTTTAAAGGAAACCACTATTGGACCTCCGCCATACGTTAATGGGCAGCTGGAATTCAAATAACATTAAAGGCACCAGCCATTTTACTCAAGGCTGCCAAGTTTTAAATTCTAATAATGGCACCGACCATTCTTCTCAAGGACGCCACTATTCAAAAGATAATTAGGGCTCTTCCTGGCTGAGCTCGGTGCTGCCGTTAATGGTGAATGTGGAGTATGATTTCAAAGATAGAAGAAGGTTTAGGAATGTTTGATTAGCTGATTGTTAATTCAAAGTGAAGAAAGAGTTCTTATTTGTTGATTGGTGCAAATCAGTTTAATCGAGACGTGATAAAAGTAGTGATTGGCTTGAAGTTGTTGTATTTTATCATGATCATGGTGATG